>JWZT01002250.1:22140-35157 GCA_000827895.1 Thelohanellus kitauei
TAAAAATGTCATGAGATTTGTTGTGGAATACCGGGGAGAGGAGCTACAACACACTCTTTCCACATATTTTTTATATGGATCCCATGCCATTACAAAAATATTCGCGTGAAAAGTGTTGAAACGTGGATTTTTTGATTTCAGAATTTATCTATATTTGCTTGATAAACAAACTAATGAGGATAATGGCTGGCTAATGAGAATCTAAGGATAGTTACATGTATACTTGAAGACAATGTAATTGTTTTTTTATTTGACACTATGGTATTTTTATCTTCTTTGGTACATATATCTTCGTTTTAAATGTAAGTATTTTATTTGTTTTTGAAAAATACTCTTTACAGGGTTTAAATCATAAATCGTGCATAAAATAAAATTCGTTGATTTATGCTAAGAAAAACAATCGCTTATTTTTTAAATAATTTAGACTTTTGGTTCATTCCAGTACGGTTTTGGTATTTTAGAATTTTCTTAGAATAAAAATGATTGGAGCGATAGCAAGAAATGTGCTCGATTTATGATTAAAACCCGTATATCTTTTCTGAAAAGAACACGCCTCAATTCACAAAAGCCACAATAAAATATACGCGTTATTGCAAGGTTAGTAATGACTGTGGAAATGATGTCATAAGAATCTTGCGAAATAAATAACTTATTAAAAATAGAATAATAAAAAATAATGTGAGAATATTCACACATTTAATTTAATTGATATTTTCTTTTTATCAAATCCATAAATGATTGAAAAATATACTTGTTTTGCCATCTGAAGAAAAATTCGCCAATATATTCGTACTCATGTGCAGCCTTGTGTTTATTATGTTTTCTTAAATGTCATTTAAGAACAAGCCACATATTCTCAATATTATGTACGTGGACGTATGGTAAAAATGTATCCACAAAATTATCTTCATAAATTACAACATCATGTACATAACCATATTCATCTAACTTTAAATAGGCTTTCCACCCATCGATTATTATTCTTGTATAAGGCCTTATTCTTCTTTGTATAATAGGTAGCAGTGTGATTTCAATTCTATCTGTGACCATTTCTACAAAAAAATATTTTTCATTTTTCTCGGTTCGCTCAATACCTCCAAGCATCCGTTGTTGTTGGATTAGTCGCCTTTTTTTACATGTTTTCTTATGAGGAGTAGACCTACTTGTATTTCACCACTTTCCTTCTATTCCAATTTTGGTTGACGTATTTATTTCGAAATAATAAACTGTTAAATCTCTGTAGAAGCGAGACCAGTCAACGATGGTTGGTACAGAATATGCATAGTCGCCTTCCATGATATGAGATAGCTTCATTTTTGACCAAAAACTTATAAGCAAAAATTTTTTTGCAGAGCCATTTCGATGAGGTAAAAACGATTTCTCTAATGGATCGACTCTGTCTGAACTTTTATGTGTAGCAACGAAATTATTCATTGTCTGGTGATTTGCTTTCTGGAACAATTGATCTCTTTCTAAGTATTCTAAACAATTTAATATGAATTCATAAACCTCATCGTCTTTAATAAACGCAACATCATGATCAGTAATAATTTATATCTCCGAACTTTATTCAGTATAGTAAATAGGAACGCTTTGTCCATCAAAATTTATCCCCATTTTATTAAATCCATTTTTAAGAGTATTTTCTATAACGCTTTCCCAAGGAAAATTAATCCAATTAACAATTGTAGCATACGAAGCCTTTTTGATATGCTTTCCATTTTCTCTGAAATCTAAGCACAATGTCGTCATGAATTCTTCCCAGGTACTTCTAAGCTTCGACTTGAACGATTTATTCGCGGATATATCGAGTGGTTGCAAAAGTCTTGTTAACCCACCTGGGATCATTGCCATCACTGTTTTAGATAAATGTATCTTTAACAAGATCTTTTATATGACCGAGTGCTGCGTTTAGTATCAAAAAAATCCTTTTTATAAAACGAATTAAGACGAGCGTTCCATAAATTTTCAATACAACTTCATTTCATTAGAAGGAATTCAACCATTTTCATTTGCTGGTATAATTACATATTGAGGAAAATCCTCTTTGGGTACTGTCTTTCGCTTAAAAATAATATGTGGTTGAAGTTGTTGACCATTGGCGAGGATTGCAAGTATTACTGTGAAGTTACTTCTTTCTGACCTTGTGGTTAAAATTTTAACAACTTCACTTCATTTCTTTAAAACTTTGAAATTGATGGTAGGTCGAAGCTGGCAGGTACTTTGTCTATGTTATCGGTATGATCTAAAGAAATGTTTTTGATGTTAGCCTACACATATGTTAGAAAAATAGATTTCTTTTCTGCCCAATCAGAACGAAGATGTTGTCCAACAGATGTAACCGCACGATTGAACCTATATATTTCACTTCATCAAATTATATGCCCGTTATTGAGAACCAATAAATTGGATATCCTCTAATTTAGCTATGAGACGAGCCTGTTGCCGTATTCTAGAGCCACTTACTTGTTGGCCATTGACTTCGCTGTTCATCAATCTAGTCATCAAACTTTTTTCAAGTTCGGGCAAAACTGGGGGTGGCTGCGTTTTAAGTGAGGCCTTGGCTGAAGCTAGTAAGAATAGCAAAGTTTTTCAGATTTTCACCATCTCCTAACCATAGATTCATCAACACCAAACTTTTTCGCAGTTTCTCTGTTACTTGATGTTTTTGAGTGTGCGGTAACGTTGATTTTGAAGCCAATTGTGTAGGATTTTCTTGTTTGACATGAAGGATATTGATAAAAAGAGATAAAAGATTAAAAAATGGTGTTGCTTAGATGGCAAAAAATTACAAAAAATCATTAAAAATTAACAATGCGGCTTATATCGGAAAAACAGGGTACTCCCTATTGACATTTAACCTATGTATGATTTTTCAACCACCACTATGATCAACTTCAACCAGTGCTCATCGCAAAATTTTCTTTTTAAGAGCTCACAATAATTTTCTTGCTATTCTTTCTAAATTACAGACAAATTCATTCACAAACATGAGATTCATGAATATTTGTGACTAAAATGACAAAAATAGTTGTTTTACATTTCTAGCCAATTAGTTTTTGCTTTAATATATAAAACTCTTTGTTTTTAAATAGGATATAAGTGTATGAAAACCTCCTTTTCCGTACATGGATTAGTCAAATAAAGCCTATAAGTATTTAATCGACCCACCAACAAAAGAGGAGCATGATGGTTACTTGTCAAAGAATTAAAGACATGTAATACAATCTCTCAAAAGGTTCCTAAAACTTGGAAAACAAAATAGTATTTTGATATTAAACCTTATTTTATACTTTATTGGCTTGACTTTGACAGGTTTTTGCTCTTCAAATCCAATCAAGATCATCCAAAGATTCTCTGCCTTCTGTAGGAATGGTGAAGAGCAACTGCAGTCATGCCCATGGGTTTGTTTATTCAACTAAGTTTTTCCTTAGTATGTGGCATAAGCCGGAAACTGCGGAAAAATAGAATTTTAATGATGTTGATCAATTATTCGATAGCTAGAAACTGTATTGCTTGAAACCTTCATAGTTGTAACTTGAAGAGTTTTGTGTGAACTAGTTTTGAATGGATCCTATGATATTTTAGGTAATGTTTGTGAATAATGTAATTAAATGTTCGAACGCATAATTCGTGATATAAAAATACTCTTGACGTATCCTTTGGAATTGTGCAATTTTATCATTCAGTTTGAGCTAAATTTAAACAAGAGATTATACAAAAGCTAGTCAACGTTACTGATGAAAACGGTTCAATGATTTATCTGTTAATTTATTTCCACATAGATATGATATCTTATGTGAGTAGTAACATATCATCCAAATCGATGAATAAACATTACTTGTGTATCAATTAAAAATTTTTAATTTCTTCAAAACACTACCCATCGGTTCAAGAAAAAAACAGGCAAACCTCGTTACTATGGCACCTATCATGACCGAGTAAAAGTGGCATTGTAACGAGATAGACATACCAACGAGGGTTGGTAAAACCAGCTGTATTTTCTCAAGTTACTTATCAGTCCAAACCTCTAAGGAATGATTGGTTGTCGCATCTTCTTTTGACGGATCGCGTGCATCTCTTTTTCTAGCCGATCGCACGCCTGAATAACACCTGGCTTCCATCTTATCTGTTGCATGAACTTTCAAACGATGCTCAAAGTGCGCCGAGCTTTCTCCAGCGAAACGACTTCCTCATTGAAAGTTATATCGTCCTCTTCGATTTCCATCCGCTCCACACTCCACAGCATATCCTCAGAAATTTCCTCAAGTGTTAAATTCCCGCTAGTGGTGAGGCGCTCGTCACCTTCGAGAAAGTCAGACAGCTCGATCTCCCCATTCTCGGGCATCTTTTCCTCGACAGCCAGATCTTCCTAGATCTCGATCAGCTTCGCATCCTGTGCCTCAGTTTATCTCCTCTTTAATGCATTTGGCATTCGCGAAACAGTTCCTGATCGTCAACTTGCTGACTTGCCTACAAGCACGCCATGCAACGTGTAGAGAATCAAGCAACGTTAAGTTGAACTCATTTCCCTCCTCCATGCCCTCAAGCCTGCGGTATAGCAGGAGTTTCTTGTAGTGGCGCTTGAGGTTCTCTGATTCCTTGAGGCATTCGTTGCGAATTTGCTGTCGTTTTTTGTGGGAAGAAGACCAGCTTGACTCTAGTTCGTCGCTTCGCCTTTGGGGCATAAATGTGATAATCGAGCATTGCGGGGAAATTCAGAATTTTCACGACTCATGCCTTTTAATAGTAACATAATAATGGCATTGTAGCAAGAGAAGGGGTTGACACAGTAAATTTATTTTATATTGAATTTTGTCAGGACAGAGCAAAAGTGGTATAATAACAATAGTGGCATTGTAGTGAGGTGGCATAGTAACGATATTTGACTGTAAAATCATCTTAAAAAAGAATAAACTAGTTTATGTGGTTACAACTAGATGACGAATCAAAGATTACATGCCGGTTAGTATTGTTGAAAAATATGTTTGTTCCAAGTTGAATGGCTCAGGTTTTTTAACCTTATGCACCTTACCTCTACTTTTATTTCCAGCCCTTTTATTGGTAGAAGATCGGTTTTTGCTTTTAAGTTTCATTAGCAAGATATTTAATGAAACGAGAGAGTTGATTCACCGATACGACACGTAGCCTTAATGAACAGCATTATAAGGGCATTTTTATTAAGTTATCATTTATAACAACACCTCAGAGAATATAGGTATCATGTACAAGGCTGACCACCGGGAATTTAACATCGACCTTTACATTTTGCACAAGGTTATTTCCTGTTTAACACGTTTTCTTGGAATGATAATAAAGTATTTTGAAACTACACTGAATATTTGTGTCACAGGTTTGTACTTTTATTCAAAGTAGTTTCGGGAATGAACTGAACCATATGTTAACTAGAAATTATACCAAAATATTGTTTTTAAATACATCGAAACGATAATACTCGGTTAATATTGTGAAATTATCCACCTCTTTGATAATTTCTAGTATGCCACGTACACCAGAAATAGAAAAAGGTAGTACTTTCGCGAGAATTTATGACATTTCAACCTTTACCATAAGAACAAGATTTATTACCTCCCTTTACAAATCAATATACTGGAATTAGATCGAATGTTTTCTTGGTATTTTCAGGTATCTTACAAGAATACCAATAAATTTCGAAACAATGAAAATGGACCCGTGATCGGACCCGGACCCTTAAAACGGACCCGCAAAAATTCCGCACTGCGCGTGCGCGCGTTTTACCCTATATTTCTGCCTATTAGCAATTTAACGATTTCTTTTAGATATTGTTGTTAAAGATAGAAAATTGTTGTCTATTTTTTAAATTCCAAAGAGTTAAAATTATCGATAATCTCAAATTTATTAGTGAATCTTTAATTTGTCATCAAATGTGTGATTGATAAACCGAAAAGATAATCCGAACTGCATTACATAAAAAAACTCGAATAAGAGATATATTTATGACTCTTTAAATGATAAGTTAATATATTCATTGATATCTCCTTTGAGGTCTTCTTGAGGAGCCGTCTGATGTGCTTTCGATTTCAATGGATCTTTTTATCGAGATTTCCTTGTTTTTTTTGATAAAGCAGTATAAGTTAGGATGTGGATTGGTAAAACGTTCATTTAACTCTCTATTAAAGCGTTCAAGAGCATTATTTGTTCGAAACATATTGTTTGATTCGTTGTTAAACAGGTTAAAATTATTCCAGATTTCTATCGGGTATTTCTTCATCCATACATCGTTGAAATATGCAAGAAAACTTTCCCACTTAGTTTCGCTCGATGTTCCACGATATAATACTCGTATTTTTTGAAGAATCTCTGGGATATTGTCTGGGTTGACGCATACGACTTCGTTGATAATGCTGTTAAGAACGTTATGGATTTCTTCGGGTGGAATGTTAATTTTCATCACTTTTCGATATAGGGCTTGTTTAAAATGAAAAAACAAAGCCCCGGATATTTGTATCTGGGAATTGACCTCTGATTGAATTCATTAAACCCTTTTCGAAATCGGCGACGATGCATGCTGGGTTGAATTTCATATTTGTTGCAACAATTATGAAATGAAAAATTTGCCAATATGTCCCCTCATTCTTGTTTTGAACAAGGCAGTAAATGACGGGGACGTAAAAATCTGTTTCGTTATCAAAAATCATGAGTATACGGCATTGTTTAAACAAACGGGGGACAAACCTAAATGTATTATCAACGAAAGCCATGACCGATTGTCTGGACCAGCTCAATAATAATTGAGGATCAGCCCACGTTATTGATCTAAAATAGCTGGTTCTGTCTCTCATTTTAATGTTGGCAATCATATAAGCGAAATTATATAACATAAAGGGTCGTGTGCCAGTACAGCTCAATTCTGCATATTCTCGTGTTTGAATATCGGTATAAATATCACCATGTGACTCCTCTTTTCTTGTTAATAGAACAACTTTCACCACATCCGCTTTCGTGGCCTTTACTACACAGCTTGGTGAATTCGAACTTGTTTGGATATATTTTCAATTCAATTCCTCCCATATCCTCTCTGCAGAGATTTCGTGTTTGGACAACCACAGCTTTTAGGCTTCATCAATCATCTGAGCTCGTATATCATTAACTGCAGAAGAAACGCTTATAACAGTGCAAGTATGAGCTCCTTTTTCCGAAATTTTGCCATCTGCTATACTGATGGCTAGACCGGCTTTACACTTTTTATAACGGTAAAATGAACATCTGTAATGATGACTGGTCTGCGTGGATTCTTTTATAGTGTAGTCAAATCCATTATGGAACATCCTGCTAAACCTTGTTTCCATTTTTGGAGTATGCGCAGCTCGTTTAAGTTAAGGGTCCGGGTCCGATCACGGGTCTGATTTAATCATAACCATAAATTTGTTGTTCCTTTAATATCGCCTCTACTACGTCTTACCCTCAAGTGCTCTACGTGTATATAGCGTTTATTTGTTGTGTAATTATCAAAAGATTAATACCTTTTGGTGATAAATGTTAATGTGATAATAAAGCAATTCTTACACTAGAATGATGCTTATCGATGCGAAGGTGTGAATAATTACAAATAGTTCCGATGTTATAATTGATGCGTAATTTATTTTTATAGCCTTTGAGTTATCTAGCCTTTTACCACCACACTCACTCAATGGATGAAGACAATTTAGAATATCCCCTTGATTATCCTGAGATACCGGTTGAATTGGTCGAAGGCTCCAACATTGGCATTTATTTAAAAGTATTTCGTCTTTAATTGAGGATAAAATGTGTTTTGTTGAGCATCGATGCATGGTTGATAATCTTGGGAATTTTTTTATTTACGAACCCTCTGAACCCAGATATTTCATCTCTTCAACCGAAAATCATATTGACATGAGAGATATCTCTGATGTAAGAAAAAATTTTGCAAAAAAAGTTCCATATCTAAATTATAGGACGACGTTATTAAAGAAGGGATTGACGAAAAACAAATCATCACAATTGCTTTCGGTCCTTTTATCAACCAAACGAAATATTTGCATTTGAAGTTTGACTCTCAGGAATTGTTGAAAGTTACACCAATTCTTAAACCCAGATCTGGTTCGAAAACATAAATAAATTGATCAAACAGCGTGTACTTTTGAACCCAAGTGTTCTCTATCTGCTGCAAAGAGAGTAGTGTTATTTACAACTTAGGTATCACAGATTGATGGGTATCGCTAAATGTGTGGGGAAATTATCTGTTTCAGTGTATCTTAAGTTCTAATTAGACTTGCTAAAAATTTATCTTCATTAAAATCGAGTGACGTTTTCAACAAATGTTTGGTCTCGTTCGAACTGCTACATCCAAACGACCCTCAGATTATTCGATTGTCCCAATTTTCGTTTCAGAAGTTTCTAGATATTTATAGCCATTTATGTCGTAGATATGAATTGGATAGTATTTTTAAAGACCTGTATTGCTTTTCATGATCAGTACGTCGTCTAAAATCATGTTAATGTCGGGAAAAGAGTTTATTCAGTTCCGAAAGAACTTTCAAAAAGAAGATATAAACTCTCTTAAATCAAAGTTGGATATTTCGAAATACGAACCAGACAAAAAATTAGCCGATAAAGGCAAATGTGAGACTAAAAACAGATAAAATAAGTTTCCATGGCTTCCTGATGTTTTTGTTGTCTGATTTTTCAAAAATAATTAATGATTCATATTATAACACTCAACACGACTTGACCCAGCCTCTTTCTCAGTATTTTATCAATTCATCTCACAATACATATCTTATAGGTATGTTGTTTTCGTAGATATTTAATTTGTTTACATTAGGCTTCCAAATTTATGGGACCTCCTCTGTTGAAATATATCGACAATGCCTGCTAAGAGGATGCAGAAGTGTGGAAATCGACTGTTGGGATGGTCCAAACATGGAACCGATAGTCACTCATGGTTATGCAATGTGCAGCGATGTCCTGTTTAAGGTAATGTTTTGATTGGTCATTGATATTTCTATTTCTTAGCTTGTGAAATGCATCAAAATTTGAATTATTAACTGATTTTATATGAAATCCACTTTAAAAAATCTCAAATTTCTAACGCTTACGACACAACTCCATTACATTTTTATCAGGTTGTTTTATAAAAAACTACGTTTATGTTATATCCAGAGGTGAAGACAACTATTATTTGTTAAACATTGTCTGGAATAATTTTTTCACACTGAAAACATTCATTGTATTTCGTAGCTTTTCGGTTTATTTTCTATCTTTAAATCAACATTATTGTTGTTCTACTCACTACAGTATCTCATCAATTCACTAAAAGCAAAACTTCATCCAAGTTTTCCGCCTTCTCGCATGAATTTCAATATTCCTCGCACGTGTGTTCCCTTCTAAAACAATTTGCTTAGTCCAACCAACCGTGGTTCAATTTGAGTACAATCCTTTCTTCCGAATAATTTATTACAATAACATTTTTAATGTAACAAAATGTTATCACCCAACCCTGTTAAACTGCAATGATAGCTGAGATCGTTTTGAACAGTTCTCTTAGATTGGCTTTTATGTCAAACAATAGAATGGCGTCAGCTTTTATAAAAGGAAGAGAATCCTCCTTGATGAATGATAAAAAATTGTGATTTATCCGTAGCATATTGGGTTAAATTCCGTTTATATTAGTTTGTATTTTTTTGTGGACGCTGTTCTAATTTATGAGAAGGTAGATTTTTTTGAATCAAATAAATAAAGTGAAATATAGAATAGTTAGCTGTGTGAATATTAAAAATTCGAGTTTTTGGAGCTTGATTATATATCATTTTTTTTAATAATCAATTATTTAAGGATGTTCTATTAGCAATCAAAGAAAGTGCATTCATCAATAGTTCTCTGCCTGTAATAATTTCAATCGAAAACCATTGCAGGTAACATTTTTAGAAGTTAATAGTTCTAAATATCAACAAAAAATGGCTCAATATTTCAAAGAAATCTTCGGAGATATTCTATTGACAGAAGAGTTACCAAATCACCCGGTTATGGCTTTAATAATTTATAGATCCAAGAAGGGAAACACTTTCCATCTCCAGAAGACCTTAAGATGAAAATTATTATCAAAGCTAAATATGAAAAAAGTGAAACGTTCCAATATAAACGTTTTACTTATTTTATCATAAGAAATCCCACCATTAGAAAACTTTGGAATGGTTCCCAAGTTAGAAAATGTGGCAAAATCTCAAGATAGTATATCTCAAGATAACTCACAATCTTCAGCGTCACCAGACATAAATACCGCAAAAGTTCAGGATGTCATCGAATCGATTGAGAAAGTCTGATTTTTCTGATTTTAGATTGAATTGCTCAACAATACTGATATGATTGAAACTGAGTTACAACTCAAGTCTATCATCAACTACGGGCGTGCGTTTCCTTTTCCAGATCTGGACAATCTTGAAAGTATTATCATCTCTACAAAGATGATAAAAATTACATCAAAATCGTTTCCCTTAGTGAGTCAACGGGCGAAAAATATATAAATGAAAAAACAGTCGAGTTTTTGGCGTAAATATTAACATTAACAGATTAAATAAGCGCTCAATATCAAGAATATACCCAAAAAATTCAAGAATAGATTCGAGTAATTATAATCCTATGGTATTTTCGGCTTGGATTGATTAGATTTTTTGGAACGTGGGTTGCCAATTGGTTGCACTAAATCTTCAAACACCTGGTATGTCGTTTTCTTATAGATCTTTATAGACAGTTAAATTATGCAAAATTCTGCGAAAATATGGGTCAAGGGTGAAGGCATATTTTATTCAGATATGTACTAAAGCCAAACATTTTGACTCAACAGAAAAAAACCTTAATATGATGTCTTCTACATTTTTTGAAGATGTTGTGCCTATGAGGGTCAAGATTCAAGTATAAAAAAAACTTATTTCCTCGATAATTTCAGCGCAATTTGTCCCCGAAAGAGCAATTGAAACCCAAGTTTGCATAGAGGTCTTGGGGTTACCTAGAGACCAATATTTTTTCAAGACAAAAGTTCAAAAAATTTTTGACGAAAATCTGATATTTGAGCAGAATGAATTTCATATTGAAAAAGTTCGAAATGTATTTTATAAGATTTTACTCCCACATTTTACATATTTCCGGTTTTCTATACAGGATGGTGAAAATAATTGCCTCTACCAACGAATCATCCCACTGTCTGGAATCAAAAACGGTAATTAAAGCTTTTACTCTCTGGCTACAGACATATTCCAATGAGAAATAGGTATGATCAAATGTGCGCATTAACTTCTCTATTCGTGTTCACCAACTGCGATCAGTATACACCAGAACATTTCGAAGGTATTGCTGAAATATATTCAGACTTTGAAAACTCTCTCTTGAATCCCACTGCAGTGGAAGAAGCAAAACCCAGCGACAGTAGTGTTCATTTATCAACCCTTTATTTAAACAAGGCTGGACTGTACTTTCCTTCACTTATGGTACCAACTCAAGGTATAGATTTGCAATTTCTCTGGCTTTTTAGTCAAAAAAAATACTACCAAGGGTAATTAACATTACTCCATACTTATATAAGAGTGGTCAGTGTTAACTTAATCGTGAAATTTATGTGGGTATGGAATTAATTTAACATTTTTGGTAAATTTGTTGTTTATCAACCAGTATATTTCTTATAAAGTGTGTACAACTGATTCCTCTTTGTATTTTAAGGCGAATGTAAACAATGTTATTAGAAACAGACAATAATCAAAATATCAATTTTCATAAATGTCGACACTTGAAAATACTGACTATAATTCGAACCACATATGAAGGCCTCTTAAATTCGACCAATCTGATCAAAGTAGCTACTTATTGAGTTGATAAATGTTATCAAAGTATTTACACAACTCAATATTTTGTGCAATTTAACACTTTTCAAAGCTCTGGCCGGTTATAACTTTGAAGCATAATTCTTGGTGGCCTCATTTCGTTCCTGAATCATATGAGCGATATATAACCGTTTGATAACGTTTTTTAATTGTGTTGTAAATTTTTGTCAATTAGTTTGTTTCACTCATTTTAGAGGAAATGAAAAAGAATGTCGATGAGATTGTATCGAGCATAAAAAGGTAGGTGCACATTTACACAAGTCCAATCTACTAAGGAAATCACATTCCACTCAATCTTTTTCAAAGTATTAATTATAGTTGTTAATATCGAAGAAAAAACTTCAAAAATCTAAAACAATCGACCCAGGATCTCTAGTTGATGATTACTTTACTGTTGCGATGGATTTGGTGCGACAAAAACAAAAAGAACGCTTAAGAGAATTGGTAAATTTTCAAAAACAGTTTCTGTTATGCTTATGCCAGAGATTTAAATATCCTTGTCAAGGTTTTAACAGAGGATTTCACTCAAGAACAGAAAAAAATAAAGGCTGACTCTTCTCTTAATAAAGAACAAAAAGATAGGTAATAAAGTACTAGAAAAAGAAAACTAAAATACCACAGACAATCTTTTGTCGAAAATTGTGCTACAAAAAAGGGTCAGGTGACCTATTACTCAACTTCAGATGATGGCACAACAACAAAAAGTGTTTTCTCAGATCGTCCAAATGAATAAAAGTGAATTAGAGTTGGTTAAATTGGCCATCAAAGACGTAAATACCATTCTTATAAAGATGACGGAAAATATTACTCCCTAGTTTTTTTAATTATTTCACCAAATATTTTTCAAAATGAAATATTCAAAAAAATAAAACTGCTCTCTGCAAACAAAGGCCATCTAATGACAATTTTTTTTCTGTCCAGAAATGCGATGTCTAGGCTGTCATAATCGTTTTGAAACTTTTCCCTGAATATTGATAAATACCAAATGGTATATTGACCTCAAACTAAGCGTTTTCACGAATTTTTTACTATCCTGCATTCTATTTGTGAGAACTTTCCTGGTATTTTGGTGTATATTAAATTAAGGATCGGTTAAACAACTTTTTCCATTTTTATTGGCTTTGTTTTTGCTTTTAAAATC
>JWZT01002250.1:40690-52289 GCA_000827895.1 Thelohanellus kitauei
TCTGAATGAACCACAAAAATAGCGTTTCGAAGAATAATATTTATTAAAACTATTATTGTTTCTACTTGTGCGCCTGCAGAACCTCTGCGTATGGCCTTCCTCTCCACAATTATAGCAGCGTATGTATGCTCTACATTTTTCAGTCAAGTGACCGTTTCTTCCGCATTTCTGGCGCCTTTCATCGACATTTGGCCCACTTGTTTGAACTTTTTTACCACTTACCTCTAAAGCATCAAGTCGACGCGCAATATCGTCGATTTTTTCCTCTAATGATTTAGGCATTATGCGGTGTTGACCAGCTCATTCTTCCAGTTCTCCGTTCGAAACTACGGACATTACCTTTTGCGAGACGTGTTGCATGGCTGAGGAGAGCAATATCCTTCCTTTATCAGCCAGATCCTTTGGACTCAATGTGTTGAAAAGGCGCAGAATGGATGAAACCGACTCGGGAATAGATTTTAGGAACTTTTGAATCACAAGGAAATCGTGGTCTTAGGCTGATAGTTTTGGTCTTGAATTTTTCAGAAGAGACGAGAGGGTATTCACGAACTCTACTGGGTCTTGACCTGGGAGTAGGGCGAGGGATTCCAACTTCTGGTAGTTTGAAGACAACGAGTCTGCCCCGATGGATTGATTTCTCAACCAATAGACAATCTCGTCGAAATTCTTCTTCGATGAGGGTATTGATTCGAGCCCTGAAGATCAATAACATTCAAGAATATTGCCCTCGAAGTATGTTGACAACATATCCGACCTTTCTTCATCTCCCCACTTGTAACCCTTAGCGATCAGATTAAATCTGAAAATCCAGCTCTCCAGATCCGCCAAGTCTCCAAGAAATTCGGGCGTAGGTTTTTCCGTTCCTGGCACCATATGTAACAACAAGATATATTAATCTACCACTATCTACGATCGTCTGTACATATACGCATGCTACACCATAACAGTGTACTCTTGCCTAAAGTTTAATAATTCACAGATTGACAGCATGAAAAGCCAAACCCGAAACATTAACTGTTAGGAAATTAAGATGCGCGCGCACTGACTATTCAATATGATCATCAAGTTTTGATCATTTATCTTTATGATTGGTTGAGTGCAGAATTTTATAATATTCTAATCAGTGGATATCATTTGAATTGTTAAGGCTCCAGATTATTAGCTTAATTGTCGATGAGCTTGTTCAAAATACTGAATCAGCAGTTCAGTTTCACATTCCTCTCTCGATCTGACGTTATTTATGTTTTAATTTATACGAACTTGGCATTAATTCTTTGTGCCAAACTGGACCGGATTTTCAAAAGGTACTCATTTTCCTCGTTCAAGGGCCGTTGGTTCGTTTATGAAGAATATCATCTTTTTAGTTACTAACGTCCTCAGTTTATGCCATATAACAGCTAAATGCGTCGACCGAGGTGCAGGTGTTGACGTTCGAAGGGTAATATCGTTATTTACCACAGTATACTCTTGGAAGGTGGATCGGTTTCTCGTCAAACTCCAACTCCCATGCTTTCGTCTTTGCTTTGGCAATTATGAATGTAAGATAATTTCTTTTTCTCAATGATTTATAATGGATAAAAATTAACTTATCTACGAATATCATGGAATATATTGCACTAATCCAATGTCTAGGACTACAATAGTCAGTGTAAACTACTGTTTTATCTTATCTAGTCACATAATACTGATATGTATGGTTCAACTGCTGTAATTTTGGTACTTGGAACTTATTATGATCGTTTGGCGACTCTTAAAATATATTCAATTTTTCAAAACGTTGAATATCTTAATTTCATTTTAGAGCATGTAAATTTGGCGCCAACTACAATTATTTTCTCACAGTCAGAAATAACTAAATCCGTTACACATAGTACTCTAAGCGGTATCATATAGATTGGTGTCAATCAGTTTTACCCAAACTGCTAGGCTATACAATAACTTGAAGTGTAGTAGGCCTTCACTTATTTTTACATTTTCTTATTAATTGGTAGATTTTGGTTTATAAATATAATAATACACAATAACAAATTCTGGCATTTTTGATACCAACTATTATGTGTAGAATAAATGTGACAACATACCAATTTGAAGTAATTTCCATATCAACAATTTTTCTTCCTGTCGACAGATTTAGCTCAAAATAAATTGACTCCATGAAAATCGTCACAATTTCAATACTTCTTACCACAATTTTTGGCGTCCCTTATATTTTTTCCTTAGATAATGACTCGTTTACAGGGTTTTCATCCTAAATCGCACACATCTCATCTAAATTACACATCAGAAATATACATATAATTTTTATAAAATGACACCAAATATTATTTTATCTCATTTCAAACAAATTATGTATATCTCACATGTGCGGTTTAGAATGAGACGTGTGCTATTAAGGATGAGATCGGTGCTATTTAAGACGAAATCCCTATATTAAACAATAGGTTGTTTACGTGCTGATTCATAAAACTACCCATCGATTCAATTATATACCTGCAGAGAAATCATCGAAGGCTGCTAGCTAAAACAAATCCTCCCAACCTTCGTTTTTCAAACTTGTTGATCAACGAAAAAGTAAAAACATCTTTTGTTAAAACGCATAATTTGTACACATAAGTTAGCTTGATATGTAGATGAGAGTTAAAAACAACTAAAAATAATGATTAATATGTTTTTTTAAGGAAGTCTGTTGGCTTCTTAAAGTGTTCGAAACCTTTTGCACCCTTAACGTTTTCGGTTTTGGTGCCTATACAAATTTTAGTTCAAAATGTCCCAAATATTTTAAACAAATGAAAATAAGTTAACATTTTTATATAGATTCTATCTGTGGTTCTCTTTAGGCAACGCGACTGTATATCCATATCTTGCCATCACAATTGGTTTCCAAGATCTGAATATAAGCTGATGAAATGGTTGATAAGAGAGTATTTTCATCGAAATTACTCCTGCCATAATTTATTTTACTCATCTACCTCAACAAGAGGATTTCGGTTGTAGTTGATCAGGCGGGTAATGAAAACGAAAGCAAATGTTATACCACGCATATTCTTGGATGCATTGAAACGTTTATTTAAGTGGTGAAAACTGATATTTTAAATCAAAAGTTACTCCATGGGAACTGCCATTCCCTTAGCTTAAGAGTTTTAAAATCGGTCATGAATACTCTCCATGAAAATAATCCATTATCAACCATCCAAACTACCACCCCGAGATCGGAAAACATTTGCGCTTTTCGGATGCTTGGATAAAAGCGCTTCGCCCAAAATTATTGCAGCAATTTTTTTAATATTTACTTCAATTAATTTGTTTAAAAAAATAGAACATTTTGTGCGAAGAATACTATATATTATTTGTAAATACAGGCGAGTTCACAAATTAGTACGTGAGTTTCATTAATTAGTGACCTTTGTTAAAGATTAACTGTTGCAAGCATTTTTAAAAAGATTATCTTACCATGTCGAATCAAAGCCAAAAAATATTATAAAATTCGCTTGGAAATACCCAATAAAAAATTTCGAGCACTAAAAAGTCATTTGTACATTTAGTGTGAATAACCCGAAAAATTCTTTAAAAATGCCCGTAATATTTAATTTTTAACAAGGGTCACTAATCGATGAACCCGCACACTAATTTATGAACTCGATTGTAATTATTTTTCATTGATAGGACAAAAACTGACAAAATTTTTAATCTATAGATTTAAGACGTTGTTGGTTATGTAAACAATAAGTAACTACATAAACGGGTTCTATATTAAACGAATGAGCTTTTGCATATTCGATTTTATAAAAATAGATATTATACTTTGGACACATCATAAATACATTTAATTTCAAAAAACTTGCAATGAGGGACTTTATACGGTCTATTTCATTTCAATCAATATCAATCCATATCCTGGTAACTCAAACTAATAAAAGTCACCATTTGTCGAAGAATTGGTGTTCAGATCAATATATTTAGCCTTATTGATTCCAAAGCTGGGGAAAATGCTTTCAATCATAGTGTCGACACTGATTTTTACCATCAGTAAAATGATAAAACTAATCATAGATCACTTGCTGCCAATTTTAGATTCCTCAAGGAGATGTGTGGCTATACGCCACATAATCGATGACATAGGTAGATTTTATTGATTTTGAGTCTTCACATTCGTCAACTGCTTATTCCTTGGTTTATTGAACGGAATCATATTTGTCAGAACATCGAATTTTGTATACATATTTACCATTCATATGTATTGTAACATCGTTGGACCCCCTGAGCTATTCTATGAAAAATCTATCCGCGAAAATCAACGTATGTCAACGAATAATACCAAGACTTCTATTTGTCCACTTATATTTTCGGCGTTGTGCTATTTTGCATAGTAATAGTTCCTCTGACTTCCCCAACGTATTTCTCAAGCTTATATTCTAATTAATAATTTTTCGCATTTAACTATTAACTTACAAGTATGAGAATCTCAGGTTTAGCTGTATGTAGCTAGTTATATGGCAAAACTCCATTCATGCCAATCTTTTATAACAACACTCAGCACATATTCTATACTAGTATATATTCCACCTATCACAATTTCAACAATATTATAGACCTTTGGAGCTTATCTCAATATCACTCATAAAAATCGAAGTCAAACATTGAATTTATATCTAATCCCATAGGTACATGAAAGATTGAAATGGGATCTCCCATTATCATGGCGAATCTCTAATTTGATGAATAAAGCCTTGTCGCACTTCGTTTCCTGTCATTAGAGTCTTGATGGGGTGTGTTTAACACATGGTTTGTTGGCCTATATTTTGATCTTGAAATTTATCAACAACCATCCATATTTCTCTATTCTGCAAATTACTGATTATTTTGAATCAAAAATTCACGAAATTGGTGGTTGTTAACTTCGCAGCTTTACATATATTTAACACAAACCCAGTCTCATTTGAGGATAAATATGATTTCACCTCCCGAAATTCATGGTTTCTTGCACTTTATATATCATTGTAAAGATTTTTGTGTTTCTTTGGCAGAAAGCATGAATGTAAGAACTTTTCTGAACTCAAAGGCGCGCGTCAAGATTTTTGAAGTTGCAGGAAGTGAATAACTTGTCTTAAAAAATGTACTCATAGTTTAATCTATCATGTTCGCATATCTAGAAACGAAATACCAGATGGCTGGTTTTTGTGGGGTTATTACTAATGGTCTGTAGTGCCACTTTTTGGCCTCTTAATTCAGTTTGTATTTAAGTCTAATAAAAAATTATATCCATTACGCATGCACACACAGCTTGTGTTTGTTGAAGTTTTAAACCAAGTTGCGCCCATTTCTTGAATTATAAAATAGGTGCGCTCCACTACAAATCGCTTACGGTCAAATCCGGTTAAGTATTAACTTCACTTAACTGCACAAAAATTTTCGGCCTCGTTTTTTCACAGCCAAAAGATAGATAATGACATCGATCAAGTGAACCAGCGATAAGTGTACACTCTAATTAAGTACACGTCATGACTGGTCCGGTCTGCATGTTGATATGTATAGACTTCCGATATCTGCATGGTGTGTTTAAGTTAAAACTGCAACCTGAGCCGAGGTGGTGCACTCGACCGGATTTGACTGTATATGATACTGTTGTTAATTAAATTCAAATTTTTCGGAAATTAGGGATCAAGTCTATTATAAAGGCCCCCTTGATACTTTAAGACGATCTTATTAAAAGTAATCAGATTAATTTTATTTTAAGTTTATAAGCTTTAAATGTCAAGCAATGCTTATTAGATATTTCAAATTCTTTTCTCAATAAAATCAAGTCCACTGTTTTAAACTGAGCCTACAATCTTAAGCAAACAAGAAAGATTCTAGCCGATATTTTTTGTTGTTATGATGGAACCTATTACAAATTTCTTGAATATCTTTGCCTCCGAAGAAAATAGCATCAATTATCTTGTGGAATGTGGCGTACTCACGTTGCCACAGATTTTTCTTAAATTTGGCTTTTCGAATATCAGCCTTTGGTCAAAGAGTTGGAGATGTACCAGAAACAATGCAGATTCCGTCACCCACTATCCGGCCGTACATTTTTTGCCATTGTAGCTGTTGCTGATCTCAAGTAAAAATATCATAAACTGGAAGCCGCAATTTAACCGCATGTCATTTAAACAAGTATTTTTATTTGAACATAAACCCATTCGATTTTAAAGTTTATTAGTGCCCAATGTTCTCTATACTCTGGTTCCAACTATAATGATGACAAGTTTAAACTCTGCTCAATAGAGTTATGTTTGGGTGTGAATTTTATTGATCAAATAATTAGAAAGGGAATCTAATCCAACAAATTTATCGTATCCAGCAAAGCGCCCAAGATAAATGACCAAACAACTTCACCGATGTTTATCTCATTAATTCTCAGCCTTTAATGTATGCTTTAGACACATATTTTAAAGTTAACCTGAACTCAATTTATTGAATTTTTGATTTATTAACTCCAATTAAAATTTTTATGCTCATATCCTCTGAGCGATACCGCAAGTTTCACTATTTTAATATTTTACTTCTATCTTCTTCAAGGCCTTATTGTAGCAACTTTAAGCTGACTCAAGAACTAAACATAAATTTTATCATAAATCCACGCTTTATTTTACCTGATTGCTCCGTTTCCTTTTAGCTTAAATCCATGTTAAGTGGCGCCTTTTTGTTGAATTCGTTGTTTTTATTCTCATATCAAGGCCTGTCATTCAGGTAAATTGCTATTATAATGTTTGAATTCTAAATGATATTTTCCAAATATTAAGAAATACGTCAGATTATCTATTTCTGATTCAAATATACAATAATAAACGCTTGATATATTCCGAAGCACAAGCTATTTCTAACAAAACTATTTCATAGATTTATCTAACGATAATCTATCAGAGAGATGCCTGATACAAATGGTATGTTCAAAGAATCTGGAACCGATATTCTATTAAGAACGATACAAATATATTGATACCGTGTACCATGGGAGAAACGATGCCAAAACCGTTTTCTCTGAAGCATCTGCGTTTATAGACATCAAAATTTTAGACAATTCATCTTATACATAAAAATCAAAAAAATCATTTTTTAGTAAAAATAAGATAAAATTTAAGCCATCTAGCCTCGTTTAGAATTTTCACAGTTAGAGATGAGTGGATAGGATTCAAAATATTAATTTATTTCCTGTTTTGAGCAATGCGACCGAATCAAACCATATGGTAAGCCAAGTTATATTAAAAGCCCTCAAATATTCCATTTGATATTATGTTTAAGAAATAAGGTAAAATAATTTCTCTGGTTTAGGTGTGATATAGGTGGTTTTAGGATTGCCTATTCTTAAAGGATGTAGTAGTCTTAAGTTAGTAGTTCAAGAACATTATTGATGAGGAAAAGGAGGATAAAATGGCGATGGTTTCTCCATTTTTCTTGACTTTCACCAAACATTTAAAATCGAATTCAAGTTCATTATTTAATAGTATTTTGGACAAACCCGAAGAGGTATTTAAACCAATACTTTAGAGATTTAAATACTTATAGAGAAAGCAAACACTAAAAATTAACACAAAACTTTTTATCAGAGTTTTGATCTTTAAAAAAAATTACATCAAAAAAACCTGCTTTTAACATTTTTCAAAAATTATCATCTCTGCTGACTTGGATACTTAAAATGTGTCTATTCCCCGAAATATGTACATTTTCATCGATAAAAACGTGCAATTTACACCAACTGTGCCTAAATTGAACATATATCGAACTTTTGTCAAAATATGACCACATCCATTTTATGATATAAATAAGTATATGAATTTCACTAAAGTACATTTGAACAGCTAGCACATCTGATCGTTAGTTTTTACGAACAGAATTAATCTTTTAGTCATTTTTTATTGGATCAAATTTCTCGGTGCCAAAATGAGATGGTAGCCATCCATTGTTAGTTAATCGGCACATAATTTCACGATTTTGTATTCCAAAAGTGTGAAAATATCAAAATTTGTAAATCTGGATGTTTTATTAAGACCTTGGACAAATATATTAAATTTCCATTAAATTTTTATTAAATATTTCGATATTGGTACAAATAGGTGGGAATCGTTCCGTTCATTTCATAAATCCCCATTCCAATTTATCTGGGTTATCTTTGGGCTTCAATGATCCTGTTTATTCTAACATATTTTCTTCCTTCTATATAAACACTGTCATTTTTCAGTAGATGATCACTTATATGGTCCCAGATTGCATTGATTTATCACAATGATATTCATCAACATGACTCTCACAATCATAAAACATCATTGACCCAAAAGACATAAATACTCAATCAGATGAAACAGATTTGTGTTTGACCTAATATGTGCTAATGTTATCAGCATTTTGCTTTTCGGCCAGCTTTCCGAACCGGTGGAACGGAGTCAACTGCCAAAGGGTAAAATCATAGATATGCATCTACCTCTTTCGAACATCGAGAGATATTTAATCATAACTCAATATTAAGGATAATTTTAGCTTTACCTTGACCTGGTTTCTTCATGAACGAATTAAGGTGCTTTGAGAGCCCCCGGATCTCATAATTTGTAATTGTTTCGTATTTATTTTGTTTACTTAATGGGAATACCATCACTTCAAACCTTAGACAGAAGAAGCGAATAATGATCCAAATAAAATATTTTTTCTGAGCATGTATATTTGTGCTAATATTTGGTGTTATTCATTTCCCTAAGTGCGCCACGTGGTCACCCTCTGCCAGCAGAAGAGCACGATTTCTTATCGTATTTGATGTTTTTGAGAAAATCTTTTCATTTTCAAATTTAAATAGATATCGGCCTGCTCTCCAATTTTTAATGATTTAATATGTTTCGGAAAGATATATTTGCGCCAATCATCAGCTTTTAGTATGAGTGACAAATATCATAATCGGGATTATATCCTCTATTTCATTCAGGAGTCAATGGATTGTTTATTTCTCACCAACATGTGAAATTATTTAGCCCTCAGGTTTCTTATAAATGTTATACAAGCTACCTCTCATGTAATTTAGTGGTTTATTCATACAAGGAATACAGGAAATACTCTGTTTGTCAAATCCTACTTCAAAAGTTCAAAATATAAAACACAATAAAGCGTCATGATACGAGCGCAGTAAGAATCTTTAAAAGCTCAAGGAACGATCTCTACATGTCTTCTAAACATGGTTCACATTTTCAACAGTGCTTCAGATTATCATATATCATTTTAGGGATGAATTAATGTTTTGCTTTATTGAACTTAAGATGCGAAACCTGGCCAATTTTGTTCGTTATAGCCAAAAATATATTATAAATTATGCACTTTAAATAAAATCGACATCACTTCAAAGTAACTTAACCGTGTTTTTTGAACGAGATTAAACAGCAGTGTATATCACTGAGAAGATATATTAAATATGGTTCAATCCGCGGTGGTTTTAATTGAGATGCGAACCATTTCTGGGCAGACAGCCACAAATGAAAACTGCGTCACTGTATCTGAAGTGTCGTTTTCTGAGTCTATTTCTATAACCACCAGGACTGTAAAATCTCAAAGTGAGTATTCAGTTTTGCTTAAGATTGTACTATTTTGAATTAATATTTTTGAACGTTAACTGTAGCAATCTTATCCGCAAAGAAAGTTGAAATCTTTGCCAAACGCATTATGATAAACATCACTTACACGAAGAAGAAAAGCAATCAATGGCTATTCTAAAAGATCATCATACAACACTAAATTGACACAAAATAATCTATCAAAAAGCATCGGGCATAAGAAATAAACGGAGACTACCGGGTTTAGCAACGAACAATGACATTCATGACGACCAACAACGGCAATCGTGACGGCCAATAGCGACACTCGTGACGACAGATAGCGGCATTTTTTTAAATAAATTTGTGAACATAAAAAAGAACTGTATTGACGAAAATGAAAAAGTTTAATGTTCAGCATGCATGTACAGTATGAAAAATAGTTACATTTTTTTTCGAATATGCCTTAACGAACAAGACATTCTTAGAAACAAAAGTTATGCCTATCTAAAAATCAAACTACATCTATTAACTTAACTGTTTTTTGTTACTTCTTTTGATTTTCTGTAAAATTCTTTATTACATCTCCCATTATTTATCGACAAAACCCGCTTCTTTCGATCAAATCACAGTAACTATTTTTCATGTTGGGCATGCATGCTGAACATTAACCTTTTTCGTTTTCTTCAATACAGTTCTTATTTATGTTCAAGAATTTATTTAAAAAAAGTGTCGCTATTGGTCGTCACGGATGACTTTATTGGTCGCAAAACCCGGTATGATATTAAAGTAATCTGTGAAACCTAAAAGCTCTTGTTTGAATATATTTCTTAATTTCAAAAGTTCAGCCGTTTGAATGAGCCATGAGACATACTTGATAGAGATATGGTGTAGGAACTATACATAAATATCAACCGAAAGGCTCCGAGCGTTTTCTGGGAACATACGAACATTTCCATTTGTAAGGCTAAAATTTTGGAATTGAGTGATTTTAATATGTCACTCAGATATAAGATGGTCATTGTTGTCAGGAGCGATTTGAAGCTTACCAAAGGAAAGGCTATATCACAAGTAATATTTTTTTCTAACCAAGTGCTGTCACGCAGCACTCGGAGTATATAAAATTGCCATGAAAGAAAGGAAGAATGTTTGCTTTTCGGTTAATTCTAGATTCTGAGCTCATGGGAAAGTGACGGATGTGCGAAAATAGTTCTATCGATCAGGGGATCGGAAAATTTGTTTAAATGTATTTTACTTAGATTAAACCTGCACAATGTGGCACATTTGTGCAACGTACCCTCGTTCGTTGTTTGTGATGCAGGATTAACTGAAGTTCAGAGTGGAACATTAACAGCGATTGCCATAGGACCTGATAGAGCATCGATTATCGATAAAATAACAGGCCACCTAAAGTTATATTAATTTTATATTGTATTTGTATTTCTGTTGGAATTCGAAATCCGTGCGATAAGACAAATTTTTTAATTTTTTAAAGCCATTAGATTTGCTTTTTGATGGAAAAGGATGGTACTTGTGAAGTTTTTTGTGTATTATTGGAGTGAATTAATATAGAAGTCATGGCAAGAGTACACTATTGCGGGGCACAGCGCGCGCATAAATCTTAGTCTTACAGCGATATTCAGAAAATTTCGTTTGCAGAAATAAAGATTTATACAAACTAATTGACAATAACGACCAGGCGATCGGTTTTGTTTCAACAATAACCTGGTATCTTTGTTACGTGTGTGCTTCAAATGTCAAGGCAGCTTTGGTTTGGAAACCGACAATAAAATATGTCAAAAGATTTGGCAGTGCCGCATGAAAATCTATAGAGCCAAGACTTTAATACGTTTACAAATCTTGGTTCAACAAATCGAATCTGGTAAAAGTAAAGCGAGTCACCATCGTTGGAACACGCGCAGTATAAAAATGGAAAGTATCGCGGGAATGTCGATTCGTGAACTGACAATTTCGCATTGATCGAGCGAAGAAGCCTGCATCTAGTTTTTTATAGAAGTGGGACTTCTAAAATCGGATGTATGCGGTGTCTG
>JWZT01002251.1:12604-34289 GCA_000827895.1 Thelohanellus kitauei
GCCAATAATATTCTGTCTAAATTTAGCTAGCCAACTTCTAGAGACATAAGACAGGTTTAATAGAACGCTCTGCGCCAAAACGTCCCACCCTACTTTTTACGGAAATCACATTATATAAATTGCAACGTAATTTAAACAACAGTGAAGAGTTTCCCGCCATATGTAATCCCTTCAAACAATGGCGCCAACAATTCTCCTACTACTTCTATGGCGCCAAACCATAATGACTAAAGGGGCGGTCGATAAAGCATAGGTGCGATATACCTCGTTGCGCCAAAACATCCTCCGCCAAACCGGCTGCGCCAGAACGTCCTGTTTCGATAAAACAACGTATGTTTGTTGTAACTTAGTGGTAAATTAATGATTAAAAATTAATTTCATCACGAAATTTTATATTCAAATTAAATTTAACAGCAGTTCTAGCGTTTATTTACGATAAATTGGATGGTTACTCATTTAATCCTCTGAAGTTGAAAAGGCAAAGAGATATATGAGGTTTAGTGTAATATATAGCCTACGTTAATAGAATAAAACATAAACTGTGTAAGTGAGAAGATAACTTAAGATACCGAATGTGCATTATCATGGCAGAATGGCAACTAAAAAGATAGAACTCTAAAGAAAGCCTAGTATATCCTCTAATTTATTAATAAATATCAGCTTAGCTCATAAAACAGCTATGTATGATAGCATTGAGAAAAAACACATAATAACATCAGGGGCTAATTTAGAATGATTAATCAGTATAAAGTAAGTACTCAATGCTTGAGGCAATTTGGGGAACACACTGAATTTCGATGAATTCAATTTTTCTTAAAGATATGTGGATTGGCGCATTACCAATAGATGTAGATTTGACATCAAATATCACATCATATGAGAAATATTCCAGGCATACAAATAAAGGATTGACATTGATCTAACTGTGCAGATTCTCATCTATCTAAATAAAATTTATAAAATCATTAAATCAGAAGAATTTACGTAAACGTATTAAATGAAAACACTAACATTAAAAAATGTTTTTAAATGCGAATAAAATTATTTTGTATAAAATTTTTATATCCTAAATGACTTTCTACTATTATCAGGAATTAACTTTGATATAAGAAAATTCACTAAGTTATCTTTCTCCTGAAATGATTTGAACAATCAATCGATGTTTTTAATGTATACATCACTACAAAAGATTAATCAATTAGTTTGTAGGATTAATGTTTTAAAGATAAAATTTTTAGGTCTGTAATTTATAAACATCAATAGTCCTAAATTCACGACAAATGATCATACATGTTGAAGATTCAAGGTCTTACAACAGCGATGTTATTCATCAAACGCAATACTCTATTTAGGATTTGTAAACAAATCCGATGTCGCAATAATATTATAATTCAAATATTGAATTGGTCAAAAATTTTGAAACATAATTTAGTCAAAATGAGTATCATAAGGACTGTATGATGTTTTTGTAGAGAGTTAAAATATCTGAACATATGACAAAAACTGTGAATTCGGCTTCGAGGAAGACTTACTTTTCATATTAAATCTAATCAAAACATGAAGTAATATACCTGTGGCTAAAGCAGGTTACGCGCCTGTTTGTTGAATACACCGCACAATTCATATTAAGTTGAAACCATGGCACGCAGAGTGATAGTCTGCTGATAAATATACCTTTGCAGGTCTTCATTAGATTATGAATATATTCATCATTTTGCAGACTCCGAAATCTTGCATTTGATATAAAAATCTTATGGTAACTTTTACAGATTACTTTTTAAAATGAGCGAATGACTCTATAGCTGTAAAAATTTGTTAGATTGTGACTCTATCCTGCAATAAAAATTTAATCCTAAGTTATTAACACATTTTGTCCCTACAGAATGAGTATAAGTTTACCAATTAGAGATATATTAAAATCCAAAGCTACTTGTTCTCTAATGCTTTACATAAATTTGTGAACACAAATTATACACTATTAACAAGATACAGCTAGTTACAACCTTATCAGTTTTCTCTTAGTTATTTTCTAAGAATACTAACATTCCACACATATCCTCATTTAAAACAATTTTTGAACAATTTTCAACTACATTGCTGTAACATTGAATACAGAATTTCATTTAACTATTTAAAATCAAAATCCTAAAATATTTTCGTGTTCACCTATGTAATTTGGATTTCAAAAAAATATTTATTCCTTGTTCTCTATTTTGATAAATACTACATCAATTGTATTTAAATCGTAATACTTGACACATTGAACTTTTTTATCAATTTAATGTCTGAAGATGGGAGAAGATATAAAACACTTAAATATATCAATAAAACAATATTTAAAAGCTTAAAGTTAGTATATAATTTGTTAAATAAATATTATAATAATCCCATAAAATATTATGTAATTTCATTTAAGAAGAAATCAGTCTATTTGTACATTATTTCAATTAAAATGATAACATCTTGAGTAGATATTATCAGATGTGTATTTATCGAAATCGGTTATAACATTCAACAAATATTTGTTAATGGGTTATATTATGGCTCAAATATATATTGTTACGAAGCGATTTTTTNATACTAACATTCCACACATATCCTCATTTAAAACAATTTTTGAACAATTTTCAACTACATTGCTGTAACATTGAATACAGAATTTCATTTAACTATTTAAAATCAAAATCCTAAAATATTTTCGTGTTCACCTATGTAATTTGGATTTCAAAAAAATATTTATTCCTTGTTCTCTATTTTGATAAATACTACATCAATTGTATTTAAATCGTAATACTTGACACATTGAACTTTTTTATCAATTTAATGTCTGAAGATGGGAGAAGATATAAAACACTTAAATATATCAATAAAACAATATTTAAAAGCTTAAAGTTAGTATATAATTTGTTAAATAAATATTATAATTATCCCATAAAATATTATGTAATTTCATTTAAGAAGAAATCAGTCTATTTGTACATTATTTCAATTAAAATGATAACATCTTGAGTAGATATTATCAGATGTGTATTTATCGAAATCGGTTATAACATTCAACAAATATTTGTTAATGGGTTATATTATGGCTCAAATATATATTGTTACGAAGCGATTTTTTATCTATTTTTTTGATATTACATCATTTCAGGTTCTGATTAATAATTAATCTCCTAAAAATAATACTAAAATATATAATAATTCTAAATATGATAACAGATCACTTATAATACCAGATATAATATATGAAACATGTAAATTATTCGAAAAACAATTATTTGGTGTCAAAACATTAATATTAGGGATTTCGAGATAACATTACATTAAAAACAATTTTTATAATATTTGAATGTATATATGAATTGCTTTTAACGTACGATACATTATATATCGCTAAATATTTATAAATAAAATGTATTTTGTAATTTTATTAAACAAAGTACTATGTTTTGTATCTGACTAAAACTAAGATCACACGATATTAAATGTTGTAAGATTTAAGTTTTTCACATATCATGAGGTACGTATTATATGTAATGTCCCTTGAATATAAATAAACTTAACTCAATGATTTAAATTGTTTTAAAATATATTTTCTTAAGTAAAGCCTTTCAAATATTATATCTTGTGTCAATATATATGACTTTTATACGTTTATACATCTTGATCACATTTATACGTTATCGTTGATAGTATATCATCATAATATATAAATGAACAAAGCCTTTATTTATTGAATTCATGTGTTTATTCATACAATCACCAATATATTCCAAAAATATAACATTACTCGAATTTAAGATCATAAATTTGTTTGATATTTATTACTACATAAACCCTGTCTATCTTTGAACCAAAAAATCATTTTTTTTCAATTTTTTATCCTAGTACACTTCGTTTCTATAATTTTATTTCACTTTACATGAGGTAGATAAACGATTCAATCAGTCACTTATATATGCGAAGTATTAAAAACAGAACGAAATTTTAAAGTATATTCAGTATGATGTTTCTGTAGATGGAATCGAACATTCATTGACGTTGGGTGAGATTTTTATGAAATTTTTAAATTTAATTGTTCATTTCCAACTCAAATAACATGAAACTGAATATATTGGTTTGAAAAATCTTTATGAAACGTTACCTCTACGCATATGGAATTGAAATAAACAGTATTATACTATTGTACCACAAATTAATGTTTTTGACTTCATTTACCATCAATATTTGGTTACCCTGTGTATTTTTCCCTTATTTGGAAATTATGTTTCATAAATAATGAAATTGAAAGAGGATTTACAGTATTAATTTTTTCAAGAACATGTATACATTTATGAAATAATGATATATTTTTAATGAGATTTTTCTTAAACTGGAACTAAGAATAAACAAAAATCTCTATACTAATATATGAGATATTTTATAGATTTATTTATGACACAAATTGGAAATAAATGAGTTTAAGAGTATAAAATATTCACAAAAACTCAAAAACACTTGTAAACACTTGTGATAAAATAAAGTATATTCCGATGCGTTATAGATATCTTTTTTCAGATGTTTTTGTTTAATTTAAATTTAAAAAATAATATATATTAAGTAAATATGTTGGATGTTATTATTAAAAAAAATTTTTTGTTTAGAATTAATATTGTTCTCAGTTCAATAATTTATTAGATGATATTTGTCGTCTTAATTATACTGATGAAATTATTTTACGTTGAGACCCGATATGTACATATGTTATTCATGATAGTTACCAGAATTAATGATGGCTCAAACCATATCAACAGTTCATACTATAACGGATGAAGATGTATATTTTTAATATCCCAGATATCTGAATTATATACAATGCGAAACATGAATGTTAAAGAAATGAAAACAGTAGATAATTCAAAATATAGTTGACTGAATCGTCAAATCCTTTAGAGATTTCTCCGCCTTCTATCTCTATACCAGCTACTGTAATATTGTTTTTAACATCGAATACTGATGAAAAGTTACCACAAACTGAAGATTATCGCCAATCTGTAAAATATGGTCAAATTAGAAGTTAAATTCTTATGCTAAATCTATCAATGCTAATTCCGACATATCAGAAACAGTACAATAATTGGATATACTAACTCAGAGAAAATCAGGATTCATGTCAACGATGCGTGAAAATGATACCATTATTTTAAAAAAAGTAAGAATTATTTTCATTAAGGCATCATCTATATCAATAAACGAAAAATATACTTCCACATCATCAATTCATGATTTTCTTATGATAACGGATAACCCCTCGTTACTAACTAAAAATGTATATTTTTTTTTATCTCAGGTGGATTTAGGTGCGATTCCAATAGCTACAATAAATGATATGAATAATCAAACAACAGTTCGAATATATTGTATAAAGAAATTGATTACTACTGACCGTTATATTCCGAAATCTTCCGAAACCGACATATTAATTATTGTATTTGATTTTATTATAAGGATATGGAAATAACGACAGCTTCGGAGGAGGATTTTGTTAGTGACATCACTGAAGATGTAGTTTATAATATTATAAATAGTCATCATCTTTTTGGTATACATCTAAATCACTGAAAACAGTAATATGATTTTAAATATAGAAAAATTCATCAGCACGAATAAACACATTTTCAACTCAATATGCCAAATATAACCAGGTATATTCGGGTTTATTTTGCTGATAAAAGTATCATCAGAACGTGAAGAAATCGAAATGAATACTTTTTCTTTACATGATATTACTTCAAATATTTCTAGCGATTTAATATATGCTGACAATAGTAATCAATGATAAATATAGATTCAAAAATTGTTTTAAGACCAGAGGAAAGAATTATGCACAATATTTCAAAAGCGAATACTAAGATAGAGATGTTAAATAAAAATCTCAACTCATATTTATCCTCCATACAAATATTAAAAACTACCATCAAACAAACAACGGCTACAATATTCGAACTCAAAAGAGAAATTTGGGAAATTGTTGGAAAATTAATTCGTAATAATGGGAAAAATTATGAGTGGAGAAAATCATATATAGATTACATAAATGAAACCACAATAGAGATACATCAATTAATTTTGCAACAAAATAATATTCAAAGTATAATGAAAAGTTATTATCAAACAATATATGCCATTCAAATACGAAAGCTTTATATTCAAAACTACATAGACGATCTTAAATCAAATTTGGAATTTTACGAGATATAGATGATTCTCACTCTAAATAAAGCATGCAAAAAATCGAATATTAACAAAGAATATTTATATACAAAGATGTTACTCGTAGATATTTTCCAATTATATGAAATATCTTTATATATTTTTTAAGATATTACGCTGATTTTTTTCCAAATGTTAAAAATAGCTACAATAATAATGGATATATATATATATATATCGTCTCTTTAATGATAGACATATTTTTAATTTGGCCAAATTTATTTCAGTTTATATTGATATATTTCCTAATATATGTTTCCTCGATACTTAAGGTGATTTTAAGTAAATATATGCAAAATTTGAGTGACGGTAGAGTTCTGTGATGAATAATTTATACAGAAAAGCCTGTATAATTTTTTTGCGAATATAGGAAAAGATTTGTATTAAAGCGGAAAAAAAGGCGTTTTACAAAAAATGGAAGTAAATTTCATGAGTATCCTTAATTTTTACCATTAATAATACATATATATAGATTTCAGTCACTTTTGCGGACTAATAAATACTTCATATAGTTTTAATAAAAAATATCTCCTGTTTATTGCACTTTGAGTTTAGAATGACGATTACATTTTTAAATTATATACAATTATCTCATTGGGATGAATTTTTAATTCATCATATATTTAAAAAACACTTAAAAGATACTAGACAATCATATTTTTTCTATGCTAAGCCTAATATATTTTTTAAAGATTTCATCATTTAACGGCCGATTATGTTGGATCTAGATTCGTCGATAACGTTTATATTTTCACGAGCCTGTCGATGAACGCCTGTCAAGACAGCTCCCTGATCTGGAGGCTATGATCTTAGGAGATCACAGTTACATCAGCTAGGGGTAGCAGTGCCCTTCCGAAGACTCTATGGTTCTAGATGTCGTCACATATTGCCTGGCAATTTGACCAAACATACCCAATTCCGGATTGCAGCTATGCTGTATGGATTCTGGTACCTCTGGCTGCACAGCCACGGCCAGGAGAATCGATAATCTCAGGGATGAGAGTTTATCCAGCTCATCCATACAGGAGCCGGTACTAAGTGGGTTGTTCTATTGAACCATATTTTATCGTGTAATTAGGCTTTCATTTCCTAGTTGAGGCAAGATGTTGCCATAGATATCTAGCCTCGCGTATTGGCAACGAACGCCTCGTTTAAAAAGGTAGCTTTGCTCTATTTGGTAATCTACTCCTGCATCGTCAAAGGCATTCTAGGGACCCCCCCTCAAGTTGCTACTTCTCTTTATGCTCCCTCGCCTGCGATAGACGCTGCTCATCAATCCAATAGAAATATCTAGCTGGTTGGAAACAGCGAATTGGCAAACTCATAGCGGAATTGAGATCTGGAACCCTTTCTGAATATGTGATCGAAAGATGTATTCCTTCTATTCTAACCCTATGCCTTTAGGCGCTACAGCCCAAACTTCACAGAAATTGACTACATCAAAAATACCAAATCCTCATTGTCGCAACAGGCGTGAGGGACTGTACGAGATGCTCATCAGGCTACACGAGCCAATGAAACACAACCCGTTCAGTAGAGACTAAGATGGTAATGGAGAATAAGTGGCCAAATAACAGGCAGATCGTTGTCGATGGCCCAATAGTCACAATGTAAAAGGCATAGAGGTCACCAGCCAATAATTTGCTAAGTGACAAGAGGTCGCCCTGGCAGTTAAGGACAGCTTATGGGCTCAACAACTATGCAGGTAAATGCCTTACAGGACGAGATTCCTGAACGCCTACAGGCTGAAAGAAGGAGACAGCATGACCTCTCAAGCAGGTCAATGGCCACAAAAGTTACGAAGACAAAAAAAGTCTCTAATTACTCCGGTCAATGGCACGAAGGTCGGTACATCTACATGCCAACCAAGGTCTGGTTCAGGTCTCGGTGGCGTACGGATTCATTGGCCAAGATCGTCGACACCTGGTCTGAGAGCGCTGAATCGTCCTGCAACAAGTGGTCACAAAGCTGCTTGACGTTGAAGGCCCTGAGCTAGACGGGTTGTTTAGTACAAATCCTAGTTTAGTTTTTAATTTATTTTTTTTACCTTTGAAACATTCCCTCTTATGCACTCATATGATGATTTCTTGGTACGTCACGCAATATCTGTTTATTGCACAACCAGAGATATATTATATCACAGGATGTTGTTTTACTCAAAGAATCAATTTTTGCCTATTCTTGCTCGACCAGTTTTGCGATTGGATTAAATCATGAATAATCGCATATATGCTGAGAATCATTACATATAGATCTATATTTGAAGAATCATTAAATCTAAAATTAAAAACGAACTATTATTTTGGTACATTGTTTTTTTTAATATGTCTCAAAATTTTTCTTAAACAAAAGTAGATTAGACAATTACTAAATTCAACAAGATAAAACCCTTCATAGACTGAAGTCATAAGCACAACAATTTGGATTGAATGCGTGAACAATCTAAGGTTTTTATAAGATAATCACATATTTTTAATTATAAAACTTGCTATAATAATTATTTATTGTATGTTAATTAGGGATGTTATGAACGCACCATATTTTTACTTTTGATATTATTAATCTTTTTATATGATATTACATCATTTCAGCTTGAGATTAACAATTTATATGATAAAAACATTCTATAATATGTAATCATTGTTAACATTATTTAAAATCATGTATGATTTAACGCAATATTTCATTAAAGAGCATCTGGTTTGTCGTTCAAAGTCTTAGTTTTTTTCTAATGACTTCGGTAGTTTCAATCTGCTTCTAGTGGGTTTCAATCCAATATCACACATTTTTTTACAAACAAAATTAAGAAAAAATTATGTTTTAAGATTCTCTCAATAGCGCTATTGAGGTCAAAACATGCAGATTGCCTGATTCAGCCTGTACTATCATTTGTCAAGATCTGTGGCAATATTGTATAGATATATTATAAGAGAATGTTTATTACCCAGAATACTCATTTCGAACTTTGTTACACTGATCCGCTTCTAGAATAACAGCTAAACTGAAATATTTTGGCCACGTACAGAGAAAAAAAAGTTAATGTCGTTGAGACTCACAAACTATACGAACTTTTATGACAAATGAAATGTAACATCATCAATGATGAATATTAACTAGGTGTAGTGCATATTTTGCATACATTCTTGCAGAAATTCACAAAATTCAGCGTTGTTATATTAGGCCTCTCTTTTTTATTGATGCCGTATTAGCCATTATTAAACCGGATAGAGCTGCTATTTTCAATGTGTAAGAGATACATAAAGTCAAGTATGAGTATCGCCGATGGAAATTTTCTCTTATCTACCATCTTGGCAGCCTGAACTCCGATCTTTGTAACCTATTGTGCAGGCTTATTCAGAAAATATATACGTATGGCCTCAAGCGCTATAGAGTGTTTTTAAAAATTTTTTTTCTTACTATTGTTTTCTAAAAAAATTAGAACAACAAATGAGCACTATTAAAATCATGCGCGAAAAATCGACAATCTGTAATGAAATAATAAAGCATTTGAATGACAAAATTTTGCAGATAAAATTATTTTTAATGTCCAATTATTTAAAAATGATAATTTTCCTATCAAAATATTAGTATTTCTGATTACGAGATATAAATACCTGAAATAATCCATTATAATATTTTGATGTATATGTGATGTGTTTTTATCGTACGAATTATCGAAATGATTTACATATAAGAAAACATATGAGATTATTAGAAAATGTACTAAATCTGCAAATTCGGGAATATTATTTTTACTTTAAATGGTATATCTCCCAAATATTTACAAAATGTATTTTGTTTTCATATTGACATCTGTAACATATTTTATGTTTCATTTTTAACAAGGATAAAAGAATATTTTTTGTAATAAATTTAAATTTTTTGACATATCATCAAGTATGTTTTAATTTTAATGTATATACTAGATCTTTACATATTATGAATCGATTTAAATTGGTTCTGAAATTGATTTACAAAATTAAAGCTTTGATAATTTGAAATTATATGACTTTTAAAAATTATTACATATCAAATACTTTAAGACGTGATCATTGATAGCATATCATCAAAATATTCTCATAAAAAATATTTCACTCGAATTAAAATCATGTCTTTACATTCAATCACCAACATAATTCAAAAATATATGATTAAATCGACTTTAACAAAATTTTCTTTGCTATACAAATTGTATTAATAATAGCACTAGTTTGTTTCATTATCAGAAGTTAACATTCATAAGTTGATTTAATTTTGGGCTATACTTATCGAAAACAAATGTAATTATGATGATGGGAGCATTATATACCTTTATTGATTCAAATCCAGTCAAAGCAATCTTCATTGAGTCGAAGTATATTTTATCATTTGAATTTTTGTAATTTATTTCAAGACAAATCATATACAGTAATCCTTGTAGTTTTGAGGTAATATGGTGCATAAATTTGGAAAAACTGATAAACAGACATGTATATTAAATAAGCGTGAATTAATACATCTAAATCATTTATTCATCACATATTAACAATAAATATTAATTTCAGTTCATCTACAATGTTAGAAGCGTGTCATACACAGGGTTTTAATGCTGAATCGCACCGATCTCATCATAAATAGCTTACATCTCATTCAAAAAACGCACATGATAACAAATAAATAAAATTGTGTGAATAATACCACATAAAATATTTTGTAGGATTATGCTAATTAACCACGCATGTATCTTTTTCGTTTGATATTATTTTATGATAAAAAAGAATTAATATTTATTATACGAAAGTCGTGAATTCATTTATAAATTTACTGGATTTTCAACCTAAATCTACTGTGATGATTATGCATGATTGATCGATACAAAAATGAACTCATGAAACATTAAATAATTACACATTATTTTTATGCTAAATCCACATCAATTAAACGAAAATGAAATAAAACGCAGAATGTATACAAATTTTTTGATGTGTTTATTTTGAACCATATAATAACTTTTTCAAACATCGTGTTATTAATTTAAATTCTAATAGCTCCTCCCCTTATTTACTTGAGAGCAATATTTGTCAGGGAATGACCCTACCTAAAGGCTACACCTTTTTTTAGCTCAGAGGAACGTTCTTCTTAAACCCTGCTATAAAAGCCTCACCCTAATTCGCTTTGAGACACCATGAAGCTTCCCTCGCCACACATGTAAGGATGACTTTGTTGGGTACATATCTTTTTTGGTGCCACAGCTTAATCGTACAAGTCATGCCCTCGCTTGTCATCTACCAGGCCTATCCTAACTTTATCACTCAAAAATATACCTTTCGAAAAGAATTCTTTAGATATATTTTAATATGACAATCTTTCATTTAATATTTATTTATAAAGTGAATAAATTAAAGAAGGCGTAATATCAATTTACATAACATAATTGTTAGGAAATTGTTAAATATATGCTTTGGTTGGATTGAGGTAGCTCACAAGATCGGACGATTTACCCGATAGAACATTTCAATTAATTTTACTGATGAATATAAGAATTCGTTATATTACATGCAGATTCATCATTATTCTTCAAATTAGGTCAAACAGATGCAGGCCTGCATGATAAGTGTGTAAAAGCCCTCAAAATATTTTCTGTGTCATTTAAAAACAAACTTATATGTATAAATATCATTTGGGATTAAAGAATGAGATGTGTACGATTTGGTTAGAAAACCTTTACCTTATGCCCATGAATATGTTCTGTTTTATGTATTTACTGTTAAATGAACTGTTCAAAAATTTTGATATTTTCTAATATTAATCCATTGGCATAGAATTTTTGATTCACAACCTAGAATCATTAACAGTCATTAAAAACTAACTTATATTGGTGAGTCATTTTGAAGTAAATATTTTAATTTTTGGACTGTCGAATAGCTTTCTTTACATTTTTCGGTATCGAATTCATTACATGATTCTATTAACTATAGTTTTTCAAAAATATCTCATTTATCCATTGATAAGTCATCAAGTTCATACACCTTTATCTGTTTGCATTTATTTGATACGTTCAATTATTTTAAAAACTTTTGGATATAAACATAGATTTATTAGACATTTCTTCATATAACGGCATTAGAACCTGGTCACAAATGAATATATACTGATAACAGATATTATTGAACATATTCGGCCATTTCATTCATTGTTTTTAAGATATTATTAGGATTTGAAATAGTATTCAATAGTTTTTCTGAGCCCTGTTAGTAAAAAACAAAACGGAAATACGGAATATTCGGATATATTTAATATACAACAAATTTAAGAATTGTTTTTGGCTGAAAAATATACAGGTTTTAATTCAGTAATATGTGATGTATGAATAAGAAGAGAACGTTTTCAATGATTTTTGTAAGAGCGGGCTGTTAAAAGAATATGCGAGAATATTCTAACGGTTTTATTAAATATATGATGCGTATATAATTCAATTGTATTTCATTAATTGTGATAAAGAATGATTTTTGACCTTACTTCTGTATATATTTATAAATGTATTCTTCTAGTTAATTTTATATAAGATTTAATAAATGTATGTGTTTTTTTGAATTGTTATAAATTATCATCCTAGTTAATATTACAGTTAATCCTCTCAATATTAAAGCATTTAGGTGTACAAGATTTGGAAATAACGAAAATAGATAAAGTGTAAAAATAGAAAAGGTTATCAAAATGATATATGTAAAATGCACTAATATCCATTGTTTTTACTCAAAATAACATGAAATTTATTCTATAGTTTATTTGAGCTGTTTTGCGCGCTTCATAAATCTTTTGTAAATGATAATGTTAAGATTTATGTACTTTGTATTTAAAATAAACTATTTACTTTTTAATTTGTCATAATTCTTTACCATCGACAATGATTTTTCAATTCCATATCTAGAAACAACATATTTAACATATTGACCGATTTAATTCTTTATTTAATGATAATGCTATAATTAAGTTTTGATATCAGATTTTTATCTGCATAAATGATGCGATGAAATATGAACATTAATAAATAGTACCTATAGTAAAGATAAAAGAATATTTTTTTAGTCAGATAAATAGAGAGAAAGAATACTAGAAATAGTTTACTTTATTATCATATTACATGTGCAATAAAAATACTAAAAAGTTATTTTATTCGCAAATCAAAAACTATATCGGCAAAAAATAGCATCTTAATTATTACGATGATATGATTGAGAATAATTATAAATGTAGAGAGGATGACAAGATTCAGAATATTTAAAACAAAAGCATATATTTTACAATGAAAGACAAACACAGCAATATAAATTTTGCAAGTAGATCGAATTATATATACACGCTATTTCATTACATATATAAAAATCTCCAAAAGATCGATTTTGATGTTCGATTAAAATATACTCCTGAATGATATATTCAAAATCTTAGAACAATTAATATAATGCAGAAAAATTTCTATGATCATTTATGTTTACATAAATGATCAAATTAACAGCAAAATATTAATATAATGATGGATATCTTGGTATATCACAATGGATCAAATCAAAATCTGTCCATGTATATATATATATATATGTATATATAGCGTGTCCCAAAATGTACATACTTATTTTATTTACCTATTAAAATATATACTTTGAAATATTATGATTTTTTTTTGATTTCTATCAGAATAGATTCTAAAAAATACATGATAAATATGTCAACTGCAGGATAAATGACATTTAAAATGCGAGTACAAAAGATCGCTTTCACTCGTTCCAATATATGTTGAAGATCTGATGGATATACTTTTTTCCACGGCTGATTAAATTTCTGTATGGCTTGCAAGATTCGTTCAATTTATTTGTTCTTTGATATATCTCCACAAAATATTCACATCAATTACGTCGGTGAATAATGGAAATTATCGATGAAATCATCAAATTAATTACAATAATACATGAATATCTCACTTTAATGAAACTTTGCATTTAAGATTAAAAAACCTCATTGGTGCTGTGAGGTGATGCGCCATCTTTCATAAATGATTTTCCATTTGCATTTTCTTTGTGAAGACGGTTTCAATAGGAATGAAGGTTGTATGGGCCAGATTTTTAATAATCTCCGATTTTAGTTTAGTGAAAAAAACTTACACAGATAGGGAATACTTGGATATTACACACCTCACCTTAAATATTTTTTTGATTAATACTTTTGGAAATTCAGATAGGGATGCTTACCCTTCCATATACATGATAATTTTGTGTATTAAAGGATCTCTCAAAACTAAAAGTTGGTTTCAGTTCAACACTACTTAAAATCAGGACCGATTTCGTTTGATCCAGCGTTGTTGACAATATTTGGAAGAAAGCTAAACAAAAAGTCATATTGATCCTTTTTAGAAGTGGTTTAAGTTTGGGTATTATACGGAAATATACAAAGATCTTCTTTAATGATTGTTTAAATGATAGATTTAGAAATCGACGAGTTTTCGGATGCTTTTCTAATTTACTATTTTAGATTATTGATGAGAATTTCATAAATACATTTGGCGTTGTCGAAATTTCGCACCCTTCTAGGTCTTTAAACTTCAAGCATATTATCCGATACCCACCCTGTTTAGAAGAATTATTTTTTATTATTGCTGTATTTTTTTGCCTATCTGATGTATTTTTCTTTACAAATTACAGGGAAAATATCTTCTGACATTCTCATGACTTTCATTGTTATTAATATCTTATAAAATCAAAATCATTTTTTCCAAAATTTAAAAGATAATTTTTTTTACTACATGAAAAATACTAAAAACATTCAAAAATTAAATATACCGCTGACTACTAACGCCACCATAATGTCATTAAGTTCGCGGTAATAAAAACAAAATATCTCATAAAAAAATTTACGTACATTTTTGGCATCATGTAAATCATTAATCCTGGTTTATTTTCAACACTGTTTCTGATTCAGCTAAAAACATATTTAGATGAATATAAAGAAAAATTGATTTGTTTGAAAAAATTCTTAATTTTCATTATACTTGTTATGTCTACAACAAATGATGGGATCTATATCAAACACTAGGTCACGCATTAACGAAAAGACAGAAATCTTCGAGCATCTAGGATTGAGGCTATAAAAATACATGAGACAATTTGTAGGCTAGATTAAATTACATTATAAAAAGATATATCTGCTAAATAGATGTTTATACAAAAAGCCACAAAAAATTTAAGTGAGCTAGCTTAAATAAATAAAAAGGGATAAATGTATATCTTATAAAGTATTTTTGAAGAATTAATTGCGAAAATCTTTCAGATATTTGAGTTTACATAGCCTTACATCACTCTTAATGTACAAAATTTTATAACGGTGCTTTTCGGTAAAATATGAATGAAATTCATGATCATGGGTCAACCAAGAAAACAAAATGTGTTTATGTCAACTGCTGTTTCTACATTTTGTATAAAAAATTCAGTGCCGATAAATGTGGTTTTAGACATTCAAAAATATATATAAAAAAAATTCTATTTCAGAATATTAAACTCAATAAATACATCGTCGATTGTACTTTAAAATATTTTAACTGGACAAATGGAATAGAAATATGAAGTATATTGTTATTATTATTAAATGAATGGTTTGGAGTGCATTTATTAACTATTTGTTGGTATCATTGTGTATTTTTCTACCGTCTCTTATTTTCAGTTTTTCAAACGTTGTCCGTCCATTAGTGAAAAGTTGTCAATTTTTTTTTATATATTTAAGTAAATATATTATTCTTATTTTTCAAAAAAGATTGATTATACAACCGAGATTACCTAATAATTTGTTCAGCCAGTTGTTATAGATGAATTATTATAAATGATAAATTACATTTTTTAACTGAAATAAACGTAATACCATACAGGGTTTCCATCCATTATCTCGCAAATTCCATTTAAAATCGCGCAGATTGCATTTCATTTCGCGCAAATCTTCTATTTAATTTGTGTCAATAAAATTCAATTTAGTGATTGTTTAATTATTGATTGAAACGAGAAATATTATTTTCAGTATAAATTTAGAGGTTTCCAACAATTTGTGTTGCTTGTTTTAAAGTTATATCTGCCTCAAAAAAGCTAATCATAAAATTAGTTCCAAGGGTGGATTCCTACATCCAAATCTGTATAATTTCATCATTCAAGAGGAATGTCTTTTATCGAAAAAAGTATATTCATGGTACAGTGGGAGTGGAATGGAAGAAAAAAAGCTGTTGGGCTTATGACAGCAATAAAGTAGTCATATATACTAGTTACGGTCCATGATTGAGTTGAATATTTTAACAGCGTCAAAAGCAGCACAAACGTGGGCGAAAATAAATATCGGCAAGAATATTGATTGAAATTCTAAAATCTTATTCTCATTTCAATAGTTTATAAAGTATGTCAACAAGGAAGTTTGTTGATGAGAGATTAAATAGTAGATTTGCGAGAACTGAAATGGAATTTGCGTGATAATGGATGGAAACCCTGTAGAATTTATTTAAGTTTACAAAATTGTCGTTAAGATTGACTAAACATTCTTCAAATGTTCGTTGTCAAATTAACACCGGTCTTCGTTACTTATGATTATCGAGGCTCTTCTGTATACATTAAGTTTTAGTTCTGATACACAGTTTGTTGTTGTACGCAATACCAATGAATTATCGTTGGCGTAAATTGTAATATTATAGCCAAAAATTAACATCTACAATATGAAATACACAGTTCCACATTTTTTTAACATTTTTGGTCTTAAGATCCTTTCATGCGGTCATATGAATCTCCAGTTTTTACAGAACTATCGACTGTCTAACCTTGCATTAATCTGAGATAAAATTTTTTCGGATGTTAGCAGAAGATTGAACATCACATCAAAATGTCAGTTGTTAGTCATAAGTCGATATGGAAACACTATGGGATTTTTGATAATGAAATTTTCAAAAACATGTCCCAATGAATAAATTTTGCAGAAATTCAAATAAAAAGAATTCATATAAAATCTCCGAATATGGGCGACGATACTCGAAAAAAGTAATTGTCTGCTTTGAGTTCTTGATTCATAACGGATGTAATAAATGATCTCGATAAGCAGTCCGTTATCCATAATTGTCTGCATAAACAGAAATTATGATGTATAATCTTTAGTAGAATTTATTTCATAGAGTATTTAAATTTTCCAAATATAGTCATGGGAATAAAATGACATAAATTTTCAAATCGATTCAAATTTGCAAAATATTGAGAAGTTTAACCTATATATTTTTAATTTTCTCATAAACAATATCACGCCTATTTTACAGTTTCTTTGGTTTTTCTCTGTATGACACTAAAATTATTTTGCGCCATATATTACCATGGATGATACATACATACATCGATAATATGTAGTTGAATTTGGACCAATGTCAAACGTTGTAAAGGAAAGATTATTTGATATTCTGAGAAATGTGGCTTCAGCCAAACCCCTACTTTTTTCTCAGTGAGGCATGATCCTCATGATATATCTTCTAGCTAGGATCACTATCTTAAAATGCAAATTCGATTTATTGTATTTCATCACGTGGTATTTTTCCATTATCACATAATATTCGCCGATGGTTTAAGTGATCACTAATAAATACTTTTTTTTAGCCAAAGTCGATGATAGGCAATCTTTGTCTGCTTTATAATGAATCTGCTCCTTATGTTTTCAAGTCAATGAGTACTATGATAAATTCAGAAAATCGTGAAATATTCAATTTTCCCAAATCTTATGAAGAACGATTATTATTTTTAGGCAGTTTTTAAAGAAAATGCTTATATTAAGGCTGAATAAAGATACGTGTCCTACGTTAACTTTATGTATTTAAAAGAGGGGTTGTGAGTTATTCCCACATCAGAATGAAATTGCCTCCTACTAGAGTTAAAATACGACACAATGAAGGTTTAAAGCAGTCGTCGTGGATTACATCTTTAGTGGCGTTGATTTTCACCAAAAGTCTCCTAATTTAACCACCAAATATGTGAAATTTTTTTATTTGCTGTATCGTATTGATACATACTTCCTTTAACGTGACAATATATTTTTTGGTGTTAATTTGTTTGTCCGGGTGGAAATTCTCTTGAAACAACAGTTGTGCGAATCGAACCTAAGATTACCACTGTAATTTAGTATTTTGAAAAGCAGGAAAACAATTGGCCTTCATATATATATATCTGTATAATCAATCTGAGAAATCATTAACTGTCGAACAGATACAAGAGGATATCCATGCTTTTCTTCCATAATAATGTCAATTTTATAGGTTTTCTGAAGAATATCAGGTTTACTCTAAGATGCATCTTTTGTAAATTTTTAGGATGTCTGCCTTTACGTTGTGTCAATATATGATTGATTAAAGTAATTTTTATAAAGAGCAAAAGTTTGTTTTGTAATTGTCTAGCATTTGGAAAAAAATACAGATGGATTTGGCAGAGGGATGGAGAATCGGATACAAAAATACAATGTGTTTTCCGTTGATTATCTTACAGATGAATCTCTCTGGAAGAATGGAATAGATTAGTCACCATTATAAATATGTATAAGGGGGTATTTTACCAATTCATAAATTCTTGTTGAATCAATCCAACATTATATATAATTGATCCAGGGTAAATACCAGATAATTTGGCTTTCCTCCTAATTCCAAATATCTAATATAAATCAAACAACAAACAAACGGTATCTGAAAATATAATGATAAATAGCATAAGAAATTGCTTTATCGTATCCTATTCTCCAAGACACAATCTCACCAAGCTGTATTTATTGGAAACAGAAGTTCATGACAAAAATTTCTGGACTATTTATATTCTAACACTGTGCAAAAACATTTATTCGCAACAAAAGATCAAATAATCTGAATTGAATTCACTGGATGAAGAGAAAAATCCATATACTTTCCTTCAAAAGTTTAATCAAGAGTATATTTTTATGTATTTTAAAATATTATTCGAGAGCAAATGCCTCTTTTTTATTACCTTATACATTTCAAAATAATAAACAGTTTGAGTGAGCCCTTTGGTTTATTGAATGAAAGAAAATGTGGTCACATCAGAACAATCTCAATTTTCAATGAGCCATGGGAATATTTTGTCGTGAAATGGTGTTATATCAATATATCTGTTTGTTGGTTCTATGTTTATATTATTTCATATGATAATTTATATTCAGCACGATTTGTTAAATTTTATTAAGATTGAATAATGAATAAAAAGAAGAAATTTTTTCAATCTAATTAAATATGATATTTATGTTTATTTAGTAATCATATATTGCAAAATATAAAAACTTGAATGTTTTTCAATAAAATTAACGCCAAAATCCTACGCATAAACGCGCCAAAACTGATTATGTCTTTAATGAAACTTGACATTTTCACTAAGTCATCTACTTAGATTAACGGCAATATTTAAAAAATATGTACATTCTTATGTTAAAAATATCATATTTAATAACAACGATAAAATAATTCGACAATAACTTAAGTTTCAGATTATTTCTATTTATTAAAAACAAATTCTGTTAATTTCAATTAATCAACTCCTTCAGATTAAGAACCAATATGTTTTCAATCGTGTTCATTATTAGTTGCATAACATCTTACTAATATTACATATATTTTTGTATATATTTAATAGCACTTTTGATAGAATGCAATACATGTAAATTTAGTGTGAATAAAATTCAAAACTGGTTTTAAACGAAAGATAAATAATTTTACTGAAAAATGAGTAAATATCAATTTTATTAAGTTTGATCAGTTTTTAATGATTTTATTTGAATTATAAATCAGAATATAATAAATATATTGTATATTTTTGAAAAATAACATGTTTTAAACGGATAAAATAATGTTGCAAATCAAGTTAATATAAATTGTTTTCAAACAGAAAATGATATTTGAATGAATGTTGAATTTTATTCAAATAATATACTGTATATACATCACTATACACATCTCTAAATGTTTATCAATTGTAAAATAAATATTTACTTTACTTTGCATTGCATATGCCGCGGCCATTTTTCTTTTACATGAATTCTTCAGCCTCAATGTAGTTACAGCTAATATATGAATATTCACCGTTTAAAGTACTTTCTTGAAAACAAGCAATCTGTTTTTTACAAAAATTAAAACCTCGTGGCCAATATGCGTATAGAATGCAACTATCTTCATGATTGGGATGTAGCAGCATATACTGGAAAGTGCTGTATGCACCAGAAAATACTGTAATATATATTTATGGGGATTTAAGGAAAAAAAATATTTTTATAAACGCTCAAAGCTATACAATGTTTAAAAACGTCTTTGTCAAATTATATTTAGATTCCAAAATTATGAATAAATTCATTTTATAATTTTTAAATTATAAATGTTTTATGTTGTACAATCAATAGTAAATGTTAAAACTTGGTTGCATTATCACAACAATATTCTTTAATCCGAATATAAATTGAAAAATAAAAATACTAAAACTATGTTTCAGAGTGAGCTTTTTATATATACTCCTCTAAAAAGCTAGATCAAATTTGAAACTAACGCATTTTATTATCGGCGCTTTCGAACATGTATCTGCCCTAGAATTCATTTGAATTTTGTTGGTATATTCGATGCTGTATCTTCTGAATACTGCAAAGATTGCATGAATATAGTAAAATCACTTATATTATCTTTCATATAATGAACTGTGACTATACATTAACGACAACAAACCCATCCAAATCATTTATATTTACTATTTATTAAGATATTTTAAATATCTTACAAATCGGGTATATTTAAGATTTTCGAAATAAACTTTGAAAGTAATGTTCAAAAATATTTTATTTGATATTCAAATACAGGAAACTGTTATTATATTATCTCCACAGTAAATTACAATCACCTTGTGTCAATAAACTAATTTATATCATTAAACTATATGCGCATATTTATTAACATTGTATAAATTCGAAGTATACACATGCAATATTCAAAATATATGTTTCTATAGTCAAATAGAGAAATGTTTACTGATATTTAAATAAACAAAAATTATTCCCAAATGGTTTACATGCCTGTTGATATGAATAGATAAAAATAAACTTATAGTCTTAAAATATTTACACAATTTAAATCATATAATATCATAACTCTATTATTTAGTTTTTCTTTACATATAAATTTAATTGTTCTATTAAATATACAAAATAGAATATAAACAGAATGTTAATATTCACTAATCTATATATAATAGAATAGTGTCACTCACTGGCTCACTCATTCACTAGCTCATTCACTCGGTAACGCTTTTTAATCCTAATTCTGCTCATGCGATCTGACAACAATCACACTATCTAAACGTTTATCATTTTGAGCATTGTAATTGTTGTTTTCACCAATCTTTTGTTTGCGCCATGATAAAAT
>JWZT01002253.1:12873-23594 GCA_000827895.1 Thelohanellus kitauei
GCAAGCATTCGCCACAAAAATTTCACAAACTCTGTTTGGTCAAACAAGGCCCGAATGCTCTGGTAATTGATGAGATTGGATACTTTCATTGAGGCACAGGCGCCTGTATTTCGCCCCCTAGAATTAGCCACGGTTATGTTTGCAGAGTGTACTCGTCGACTCGGCCATAACTTCGAATGTGAAAGTTGAAACGGGTCTCATCCACGTCTATCACATCAGTTGTGGAAAAAGGAGTACCTAATAAAATACACATAAACCCCACTCAGATCGGATCTCAGAAAACGACTATTCGGGTTGGATTCGAGAATAAACGCGCTTCCCATCAGGGGCGTTGCAAAGTTAACCTTTTAATTAATTTTAAAATAATTTTAATTCTGAAAAAATCGACCATTCCGAATGAAATAATAGGCCTTTCTGGTTCAAAAAATGGTGTAAGATAAAAGGTATTAATTACCCTCATTCACTTAATCTTTTCCACCCCTGCTGTATGGTAAAAAGAACATGGTTCTCAATGTAAATGACGATTTAATGTAACCTGATAACCCCATTTCTCGCGCAAGTGGTTACCAAGTTAAAGAATATCAAAAATTTATGATTTGGGGCAACATTTATTGAGTTGATTGCAATTATTATTACAGGGTTTGTATCCTAAATCTCGCACAAAATAAAATTATTTGGTTTATTTCAAGGAAAAGAAATCACCTACTATTAAATAAGTTATACTTTTGATTCATTCCCATTATGGTATTGGCATTTTAGAATTTTCTTATAATGAAGGGGATTAGTGCAATAGCAAATGAGGTCTGCTCAATTTACGATGAAACCCTTGTAAGTGGATCGAAAGACCCTGTATTAAAATAGTTTATTGAAGCCTATAGCCTCGTTATTAATTCATTTTTTACTAAAAACACCGGCCTTTTGACTAAGCAACTCGGTACATTTAGTCAGAAATGGTTTAACTTCCAGGCCTTTATTTAAATACATAAATATTTGAAGTGGGAAAGGAATAGTTTCGTTATGTGGTTTTATGACAAACAAAAAGGGGGGTAATTAAGGAAACCAAATACTGTGGACTGTACCAGGATTTTCCTTCAAAATGGCACATCGAAACCTTCAATAAATGCTGAGATCAAATGAAATTTTTCTTAATTTATATGTTTAATTCATTAAACGAGATGAACACTGGTCAACATATCATGCCAGATAATCAATTAAGATAATTTTGTTTTTTTAATGATGAATGACATCTGAATTTTACTTGGCGAAGCGATTGTAAAACAAATTTTACATTGAAAATTTTAGCGAAACGAATAAATCGATAAACTAACATTGTGTTTACTGCACATATTGTTTTATTTACTACTAACAACTAATTAGGCGATTCCACATGAACGAGAGGGGTAAATTTCTGATTCTAAAATAATCAACCTTTTCAATATTTCGACTGATTAATAAAAACTCGAATTACTTGATAAAAACACTTGTTAGTGAATACGAATAAAGTCGTAAGATGTAAATCGATATTGAAACAACTTCATTGATAGGTTATTTTTATCATTCAAATGTTTTCTTAGGTTGAATGGAACCAAAGTACTCTTAAATGATTGTCCTCTAGTGATTGTTTATAATTGCGAAACATTAATAGAAAGTGAGTTGAATTTGTTTCTTTACTTAATCAACCTCTCATTTATTATTAAGGAAATATATTTTTGTAAGTTTCTTAACTCATTTTGAATGAAATATGTTCAAAATTGCAACTTAGCAGATGCGTTATAGAATGTTTATATGCGAGATATTGAAGTCAAAACCAGGTATGGACGGAAGAAATTTTAAGAAGAATAAATGTGTGATACATTTTTTTTAGTAAATATATGTAGTGTACATGGTCCCTGAGAAATGAGATGGTGAGCTCACACAGACCAAAAACTAGAGCGGAGAACAGAAGCCATGCAACCAGTTTGGATATAATTATCAAATAAAGTAAAAGCACAAACGATAAAGAAAATCATTATGTAAGCTACCAAAATTCATAAATACAGCGCACTTGAATTTATGAATTCAGCCATTCGTGATTTGCATTTTTTATCTAAAGAAAATTTGTTATCAACATCATTCGTTGGTTCTTCGAACTAGTTTTCATTCTCCAACATGGCCTTTTCTCAATAGAGCTAATATTTCAGTAAATGATTATATTTTGCACTCGGTATTTTACAGGTTCATGCGGCTTACTGACCACGTCTGTAGTATTACATTAACCATACACACTTCCACAAAGTATCCATACATCTCCGACAGTGGCTAACTTGGAGTCGGATTGGTCACCTGGTTACCAGCTATGCTTCACATTTCAAATTATTCGTTCAGACTTCCTTAGATTGTTGTTCAAGGGTGGTTCGATTGTCAAATTGGATTGATCTAGAAATGCCATTTAAATTTAGAAGTAAACTGCGAAACAATTACTAAGTCATAAACAACTAGTAGTTCAGTATGAACTATACCCGATTCATAAAGACACTCATTTTTTTCAAATGTCTAACTCCTTATCTTTATTAGATTCCCCAGTAACCTTGAAGTAATTAAGGATGACAACGAATTTAAATCCATTCGCAGGGATAGAACAGCATTTAAACTAACTTAGACTAAATGCTTCAAACAGAATTTACCTTTAGCTTAGACCAGAGGTTTTCAACCTGTGATCTGTGGACCCCCAGGGGTCCGCGAAGAGCTTCTAGGGGGTCCCTGGAAAGTTTCCAGGTGGTCGGTTGTCAATCCAATAAACACAGTGATTTTTATTGCTGTAAAGTATTGCTTGCTGGGTTTGCTTAATAATAAATAACAACTGTACAAATGTCTGAGGTAAAGGTAACAATACGCAGAACTGAAAAATTCGCTAGTGTTTTGTTGTTCTACATCTAAAGTCTGGACATCATACTAGTTGTGCAATGATTATTTAAGTTGACCGGTGTCATTGTGGCAATTTTTGCTAAAACTGAGCTCTGGCAGCACTGTTTTAACATCTGAAAGTGCATAAAAGTGAAAATCGTTGATAAGCTGTGGACGATTTGTATAACTAAACTGTCTAAACCCACTAATATGGATAAATATTTGAAGAGAAAAGTTGACCAGAACCTTGAAGATTCTAAAAATAGAGGGGCCAAAGATGAACTAAAAAGAAAACGTCGCAAGTATGATCCCCAGTATATATCACTGGGCTTCACCGCAGTAGGGCCCGATCATGATCAACCTCTTTGTGTCGTGTGTTTACAAAAATTATCGAACGAATCGATGAAGCCTGCGGTATTAAACACCATTTCACTACAATGCATTCGAAACTTACCAACAAGCCTAAGGAATACTTTGAGAGGCGGAAACAGTTCTTTTTGAAGCAAAAAGGCCAACTGATGTCCTTCACTACCTTTAACGAGAAAGTTCTTAGGGCGTCGTATTTGGTATCATTACGAATAGCACGTTTGAAAAACCCTATACGATTGCAGAAGAGCTAATTCTACTATCAGCAATCAACATGTGAAAAGTCGTTCTCGGAATGGAATACAGTCAAAAACTGAAAGCCATTCCACTCTCTGATAATACAAGGAGCAGAAGAATTGTCGACATGTCTGAAGATGATCCCTGTCAGCTGATAGCACGCCTTAAAAACTCCAAATTCGCAATTCGACTTGACAAAAGTATAGACATTGCCAACGCATCCCAATTGTTAGTTTGTGTTCGATACTGCTGTGAGGGTGAAGTCCTGGAAGACTTTATGTGTTTTAAGTCGCTGCCAGGCCGTACATCTGGTGAAGACCTTTTTCGCGTACTTGATTCATTTTTTGAAGACTCAGAGTTGGCCTTGAAACAATGCATTGGTGTGTGCACAGACGGCGTTGCTGTGATGACTGGTAGTAAGTCTGGTTTAGTTGCAAGAGTGAAACAAGCAGCTCCTCACATAGTATCAACCCAATGCATGATTCATCGCAATGCCTTGGCAACAAAAAATTATTTGGTTTATTTCAAGGAAAAGAAATCACCTACTATTAAATAAGTTATACTTTTGATTCATTCCCATTATGGTATTGGCATTTTAGAATTTTCTTATAATGAAGGGGATTAGTGCAATAGCAAATGAGGTCTGCTCAATTTACGATGAAACCCTTGTAAGTGGATCGAAAGACCCTGTATTAAAATAGTTTATTGAAGCCTATAGCCTCGTTATTAATTCATTTTTTACTAAAAACACCGGCCTTTTGACTAAGCAACTCGGTACATTTAGTCAGAAATGGTTTAACTTCCAGGCCTTTATTTAAATACATAAATATTTGAAGTGGGAAAGGAATAGTTTCGTTATGTGGTTTTATGACAAACAAAAAGGGGGGTAATTAAGGAAACCAAATACTGTGGACTGTACCAGGATTTTCCTTCAAAATGGCACATCGAAACCTTCAATAAATGCTGAGATCAAATGAAATTTTTCTTAATTTATATGTTTAATTCATTAAACGAGATGAACACTGGTCAACATATCATGCCAGATAATCAATTAAGATAATTTTGTTTTTTTAATGATGAATGACATCTGAATTTTACTTGGCGAAGCGATTGTAAAACAAATTTTACATTGAAAATTTTAGCGAAACGAATAAATCGATAAACTAACATTGTGTTTACTGCACATATTGTTTTATTTACTACTAACAACTAATTAGGCGATTCCACATGAACGAGAGGGGTAAATTTCTGATTCTAAAATAATCAACCTTTTCAATATTTCGACTGATTAATAAAAACTCGAATTACTTGATAAAAACACTTGTTAGTGAATACGAATAAAGTCGTAAGATGTAAATCGATATTGAAACAACTTCATTGATAGGTTATTTTTATCATTCAAATGTTTTCTTAGGTTGAATGGAACCAAAGTACTCTTAAATGATTGTCCTCTAGTGATTGTTTATAATTGCGAAACATTAATAGAAAGTGAGTTGAATTTGTTTCTTTACTTAATCAACCTCTCATTTATTATTAAGGAAATATATTTTTGTAAGTTTCTTAACTCATTTTGAATGAAATATGTTCAAAATTGCAACTTAGCAGATGCGTTATAGAATGTTTATATGCGAGATATTGAAGTCAAAACCAGGTATGGACGGAAGAAATTTTAAGAAGAATAAATGTGTGATACATTTTTTTTAGTAAATATATGTAGTGTACATGGTCCCTGAGAAATGAGATGGTGAGTTCACACAGACCAAAAACTAGAGCGGAGAACAGAAGCCATGCAACCAGTTTGGATATAATTATCAAATAAAGTAAAAGCACAAGCGATAAAGAAAATCATTATGTAAGCTACCAAAATTCATAAATACAGCGCACTTGAATTTATGAATTCAGCCATTCGTGATTTGCATTTTTTATCTAAAGAAAATTTGTTATCAACATCATTCGTTGGTTCTTCGAACTAGTTTTCATTCTCCAACATGGCCTTTTCTCAATAGAGCTAATATTTCAGTAAATGATTATATTTTGCACTCGGTATTTTACAGGTTCATGCGGCTTACTGACCACGTCTGTAGTATTACATTAACCATACACACTTCCACAAAGTATCCATACATCTCCGACAGTGGCTAACTTGGAGTCGGATTGGTCACCTGGTTACCAGCTATGCTTCACATTTCAAATTATTCGTTCAGACTTCCTTAGATTGTTGTTCAAGGGTGGTTCGATTGTCAAATTGGATTGATCTAGAAATGCCATTTAAATTTAGAAGTAAACTGCGAAACAATTACTAAGTCATAAACAACTAGTAGTTCAGTATGAACTATACCCGATTCATAAAGACACTCATTTTTTTCAAATGTCTAACTCCTTATCTTTATTAGATTCCCCAGTAACCTTGAAGTAATTAAGGATGACAACGAATTTAAATCCATTCGCAGGGATAGAACAGCATTTAAACTAACTTAGACTAAATGCTTCAAACAGAATTTACCTTTAGCTTAGACCAGAGGTTTTCAACCTGTGATCTGTGGACCCCCAGGGGTCCGCGAAGAGCTTCTAGGGGGTCCCTGGAAAGTTTCCAGGTGGTCGGTTGTCAATCCAATAAACACAGTGATTTTTATTGCTGTAAAGTATTGCTTGCTGGGTTTGCTTAATAATAAATAACAACTGTACAAATGTCTGAGGTAAAGGTAACAATACGCAGAACTGAAAAATTCGCTAGTGTTTTGTTGTTCTACATCTGAAGTCTGGACATCATACTAGTTGTGCAATGATTATTTAAGTTGACCGGTGTCATTGTGGCAATTTTTGCTAAAACTGAGCTCTGGCAGCACTGTTTTAACATCTGAAAGTGCATAAAAGTGAAAATCGTTGATAAGCTGTGGACGATTTGTATAACTAAACTGTCTAAACCCACTAATATGGATAAATATTTGAAGAGAAAAGCTGACCAGAACCTTGAAGATTCTCAAAACAAAGGTTCCAAAAATGAACTAAAAACAAAACGGCACAGGTATTATCCCCAATATATGTCACTCGGCTTCACCGTAGTATGGACCGATGATGATCATTCTCTTTGTGTCGTGTGTGAAAAAAATTATCAAGCGAATCGATAAAGCCTGCGAAATTGAAGCGCCATTTCACTTAAATGTATTCAGAACTGACCAATAAGCCGAAGAATACTTTGAGAGGCAGAAAGAGCTCTGTATAAGAGTATAAAATGAAAACTGATGTTCTGCACGAACTAGATCTAGAACGTTCTTAAGGCGTCGTATTTGGTAGCATTACGAATAGCACTTTGCAAAAAGCCACATACGATTGCAGAAGAGCTAATTATAATATAGGCAATCGACATGTGCGAAGTCGTTCTATGAATCGAATACCATTAAACTGTCTGATAATACAATGAGCATAATAATTGTCGACATGTCTGAAGATGTTCTCTGTCAGCTGATTGCACGCCTTCAACACTCCAAATTCGCAATTCAACTTGACGAAAGTATAGACACTGCCAACGATTCCCAATTGTTTGTTTATGTTCGATACATCTGGAAGGGTCACCTACAGCGTCTGCTCGGTTACTTTAATCACTATTTCGGCCACGAAGATGTCAGTGAATTTGATTGCATTCGAAATCCCTTTGAATGCGAGCTGATTCATTTAACTAGTCGCGAACAAAAACAACTAACCGAATTGTCATCTGACAGGACACTGCGCTTGCAATTCAACAGGCTGCCACTGATGTCGCTCTGGCTAGAGTGTTTCCAGGAATACTCACTGCTGTCAGACAAAGCTATCAACGTCCTACTTCCATTTTCTACAACATACTTGGGCGAAACTGGATTCTCTGCTGTAACTGCGATAAAAACCAAGTACAGGTCCAGGCTGGACATTGAACATTACATACGGATTTGTTTACCACACATACCTCCACGTTTGGACAAACTCTGCTGTGCCAAACAGGCACAGTCTTCCCACTAAACACTGTGTAAAGAGCATAATACTTTAAAATATTCTCGTTGATTTTTTCTTCCTTTTTGAATGGTTAAATATTTTACTAAGTTAAATGGCTTTTACACGCTGTGCGCGTAACTTTACTTAAGAGTACAGCTAAGCAGAATTCATGTCGACCTTACCTGAAAACTTAATATGACGTAACTGGCCCTATATATGCTACAAAAGTTGAGGTTAGGTCAACTTAGATCAGGGGGTCAGCCATCAAAGTCTGGAACATCTAAGGGGTCCGCGGCATAATAAACGTTGAAAACCCCTGGCTTAGACTCACTGTAAAACACTTTCAAACCAAACTATGAAGTAAAATACATTCGTACCAGTGCTATATACTACACACAGATCGCTATACAAGTGTGATATGATCACAGTTGAACGGATGACGGGACTCTTTGCCAGATTAATCATATAGTCAAGCTTCAAAAAAGTGACCAGATATATCCAAAAAAAACTTTGAAATGTTAAATATTAAGGTTATACATAATGACGGCCAACCAATGTAAAATGACTGGCTGAAGTATTTGAATATTTAAATCAATGTTCTGGCTTTGGGATCAGTTCCAATATATTTGACCTCAACGACAGGATTAGCCGGCAATCCTTGAAAAACCTTTAGGTAAAGTTTACTATCGGTGGGATTACCTGTTGAAATCTATGTAAAAATACTAATTACCTCAAATAAAAGCATTCTGCCAGCTACAACCTGGGTTTTAACCCTGACGTCATTATCGCCTGCCTGCTTCAACAATTCAACATGATCAGAATTCAAATCTTTTAAACCAGAGGTAATTTCCTTGAAATTATTTTTCACCTTCGGTTATAATCATATCTACATGATTGAGGAGGATTCTTTCATCATCATTAACTTTACGAAATTCGGTAAATCCACCTAGGATCATGCAATCAATTCTTGTCAAATATAACAACAAAGCGGCTAACCGTAACATTTCAATATTTGACCTGTCTGTTCATGCGTAATAGACGTGTCTGTATGACGAAAATATCTACACGTACGATAAGCGCATATAAACAAAAAAGAAACCATTATCTCCAGATGATTATTACAGATAGCATAATTCCTCTTTGGCTACAGTTTTAAGGCTAAGTTGTTATTAGCCTGTTTAATGCGTTTTCTGAAAGTTTATCGATCAACATTGGAGTGCAATTAAAAAAATCGGCATTCCAATGGCTGGTGACAACCTGCGCGCACATGGTATTAAAATAAATACTTTTCTATCTACTAATCCAAAAACTCACTAATAGTAACAAATATATCAGTGTTTAAATTAAATATAATAAAATTCTTCCTTTCTGCCTCATAAATAAAATTTATTTAGCTTTCACAAAAAACCTTTGAACATATGCTTCATCGACCTTGAGGAATGTGCCCTTTGTGGTATTTCATTACATCTCTGAGCAATGACTCATAGCTATGAATGACTATTAAGGGGGTTTCTCATTTGTTGCTATCCATAACCAAGCCCCAATTTTCTTTCAAAAATTCTTTATGCTGGATTTCTTGAAAACATTCCCACAATGATTGAACAGTTAATTCGAATTAGTTTCTGGTACTATGTTTAGAGGTAGAATCTTGAAGCGTACGCTGCGGTATCGAATCAAAAATTATTTAAATTATCTTTTACATGAATAATTTTGCATTTTAGCGATCCATTTTATCATAATTAGACAAAAATAGACTGGTACATGCTATTAAGAGAATCGGCGTGCCCTATATTTTAGAGTAGGATAGTCGAAATAATTTTCACTTCTTTTTTAAATGTGCTTGTTTCATTGAAATATATCTCTTCTCTTCCAAGTCAATAAATATAGCTGCACTGTGTGAAATCAGCATTTCCAAGCAAAATACAATTTGTAAATGATCAATAACTAGTTAAATATTTAACAATTACCATTTAGAAAATTTTTTAACTCTCTCTAATTAAAAATCGATCTTCAAAATTTAATTTCAGTCATTTTTAATACCACGCGCGCGCAGGTGGTCACCAGCTAATGGAATACCAAAAAATCTAAAAGAGGAAAGCTCAGAAAGTGTTATGGTTTTTATAGGCTCAAGCATAAGACTAATGCCTTTAGCTATAATATGATCATCAAATATTTGCAAAGAATACAGCCTTCAAGTAGCTTCAGCACTAGCCCTTCTCTCCGCAAATAGACAGGCCTTTGTCGTTTTCCTCATACAATTTTCGTTCTCATGCACAGAATTTCCATATGAAAATTCTCGTTTCGTTTAAGGCACTCGTTCACCAAGCCAAAAACGAATCTTACTCGATAATTAAAGGTTTATATCATGTCTGTGTTTCGTTGAGTTTTAAGATGTAAACGGCGCTCAGATCAAAGCGAGGCCGGGGTTGAAAAGTTAGGCTCCCTAACCTTTGTTTTCAAAAATCATTGATAAGGAGTCTTGTTTTGAGTCACAGATATTACCTTTGATGTAGTTTATTTTAACGAGTTCCCGGTTCATTCAGTCTCATCCCGATCATGATCAATGTGAGATTATAGTTGAGCTTCGGATCGTTTACAGCTTAAATGGTAATGCATTACGCAAGATCGTGCACGGATGTGAATCGCAAAATCAAAGTATAAACACTGTATTTGTGTTTTATTGACATTCTCGGTTAGATTTCGGATTATGCACCCTGTTGTCACTCGTAGAAGCATGCAAATAAGATCGAAATTGCATATTTGAATATGAAAAAAACATCCCATGAAGGAAAAATGGATCCGTTTTCTCGATTTCATTTTTCACATATTTAACCAGAACTTTACATGAATCGACGACTCTTCCGGAATATTCACATTTTTAATATGCACATCTTTTGAGATTAGAAATATTTTCTAAACAGAGGATTCGGCCATCGACTACTTAATTGAGTAAGAAGTCATTTCGAGAGCTCAAATCTATGTTAGACTGGCTGTGGTATTATATTTGGAGACTCCAGAATCGGGGAGATCTATGAAGTATGTTTATGGATGCTCTAAAGGAGTTGGAATTCTTATAATAGCTATTTTTTAGTTGTTTCGACTTTCTGATGTTTATTTGGAGAATTTTTGGTTTTATTATGTTTTATTTGGTATTTTTATGTTAGTGTTTATTGGCTTTTATATTTTATCATTTGCTTTTAGTTTTTTTATATTATTTTTACGTTATCGAGTTTTCGGTCCCATTTCGCATTTGTCCAGTTTAATTTGGT
>JWZT01002253.1:73973-103414 GCA_000827895.1 Thelohanellus kitauei
GATTGATATTCATATATATTATCATGATAATTTCACCTTTTTGATTTTTACGTAAACGCAATTTTGAAACATGTACTATAATTATGGAACTTTTCGGTGATTTCTATCTTGAGCCATTACTAGATTCGAAGCGTCTGTAAACTTTATCATTGGAATCTTAAAGCAAAAAGAGTTAAAATGTTATTGATAAAAGATATATTTGGTAATATTTGAGGATCTAGCAAAGAATGCCCCCCCCCCCTTAAACCTTAGATTAAATTTAATTTTTTTTAATGCCCAATTAAAAAATAATACTATAAATAATCCTTGTTTTCAATCAAATTTTTGTTTTAACACGATTTTATAATCAGATGTCTTTATATTCGTTTTTGCCATCTAATTACCGATTTTCTGTCTGGATTTTTTATTTCAGATAAAAATTAGATTGCATCTCTCTTCATGCTCGAAATATAGCTACACAATGTAAATTTACGATAAAAAATTGTAAATTGTATTAAGCATTCGATTCATCTCGTTTATTATTCTACCAATGGTTCCAACTAGAAGAAGCGTGGATGAGATTTTTAGCAGTGAAAACTCTGCATTCAGCACCTCATTTCTGAAAGAGTCATCAATATTCCCTTACAATTCTCCCGGTGCTCAGGGTAGAACATTTAATTTCGAGGCAAGGCATGGAAATGCTGTAAAAAATTGCAGAAAAGAAGAATTACTATTCAATGGGACATTTTTCTACCAATCCACAAAAAGATTAACGAGATACTCGAGATAGCTTATTATTGGGTTACCGGGCCAAAAAATAAATATATAAGCAAGATGGTAGGAATCTCGAAGCCTGCGATGGCATACTACGCTAAGTATTTAGAATACTAGTTAGTGCTAGTTTAGATTTTGTTGATATGCAAATTGGAGGAAAAGATGTTGTTGTGGAAATCGATGAGTGCAAGCTCGGTAAAGATAAGCACCACAGACAGTATGAAGTAGAGGGTGCGTGGGTTCTTGGGGATGTTGAAAAAACAATAGAAAGAAGACTCTTTCTCATTGAGGTCCCGGACAGAACAGCCAACACCCTTCTTCAATAATATCAACTCATGTCCTCGAAGGCTCAACAATTATAACGGATTGTTTAAAAAAGTTATTCTAATTTGAACACATTATATAATCATTTAAAGATGAATCACTCTGAGACATTTCGAGACCCGCAGTATGGAGCATGTACGAATACAATTGAAGGGACGTGGAACGCCGTTAAATATGATATCGCCGAGAAATCGTACAAATTCTCTCGATGGAAATGGGGAGATAACAGTAGCTCTTTTGAAGGATTTCCTTGCCGAATTACAATGACGGTTGAAAACTCCCAAAATCTTTGGGATGGGCTCATATCTATATTTCGAGAGGTTATCTACTTAGATTAATAGTCAATTTCATTTTCTTTGTCCGAGCCTGAAAATTTTGCGATAAAATTATTTTTGGTGAATACCTCGGAAACATACACAATGTATAATAAACCATTTTGACATCATGATCGTTAAAGATTATAAATATATAATCTGTAAACATTTAATAAGCTTTTAAGTGAAAAAGCTTAAAGGGGCATTCTTCACTTTAACCATATTTAACATCAGGTTATAAGGGTTACACAGGATTCCCTTCTTCCAAAATTTAAATTTCACACACTTTTAAATACGAACACAGTCACCTAGGATTAAGTCAACGGCCTTGGGACCGGACAAAACGTGCACTTAACCGGAGTGTCTGCTTAGCCGGAGTTGACTGTAGATAGAGTTCCGGATCGTTAAAATTTTTCCTGTTTTTGAAACTTAGAGATAAAAATAACTAGCGTGATAAGTGCAATAAAGAGACGATGAGCCAAATCAACTTTAGAGTTTCAGTTTCAAAATCAGTGTAAACCGTTAAAATTTCAAATTAGTTGGACGAATGCAAACCCATGGAACAACTACCGTAAAAGATGATTTTAAACATTAACGAAGTTTATTTAATTACTTTCTCATAACTACGGACTGAGGCAAATAACTTTAATTCCAAATTGGATGTTATCTCTATTTTGATGAATAAACGGATTTAAAGAAACTATGATAGTAATGCTGAATTATATTTTTCTTTTCAAATAAGACTGGGGTGTTTCTATGGTGAGGATGATTTTCGTTGTTGAAAATACATCAATGATCTATGAAGTAAGACTAGCACCAGACTATCGGTCATCAAAAACCCAGATACTTACTTTTGCATGTTCGCCAGAAATTTTTCAATTTTACGGATTTATTCAGATTCAGTGCTAAATTAACCGTTATTTTTCTCTTAAAATTTTTCCTTGTGAATTGTTAAGTCAATTCTGGTTTTTTAATTGGATGTAAATTATGAATAACTATTCACCTATCCCTTGATTTACACCATAATGAGAAAATTTTTATTAATTTGATTCTGCGTATACTGAATATATGAACTTAACAAATAGGTTTATTTGAAATCAATAACCTCATGAAAGAGATCACACAAACATATTAAGTTTATACGTAAAATGAAATCCAAATTATTCAGTGAATGATTGAAGTTTGGTTTTGTTAGATATATTCTCATTTGATTCATTTCAGATCTTAATCTCTAATTTGGAAGCACTACTCTTGTTATCATAATACACAATTTCCCGTTCAGAATTTCCCATGGATTCATCCCAAGTATCCCCTTTGTTTAAATGAACTAAATTTGAAATTTTTAAAAATGTATTTAGAGAAGGACTCCCTATTGAATTGAATTTTAATTAACAAGGAGGAAATACGTCGTATTCCTTTCCCAATTTCCATAATTGAAATAAAAATTAATTTCAAATTTCTCAAAAGGTTCACGCTACAATGCTTTTGAGGTTTGTAAGTCGCTCCCTGACTCCAGTGATCACAGTTTGTTTTTTTAAGATTCGCTAAAATCTGATGAAATGGCCGAAAATAGTTGTTTAAAAATATTCCATCTAAATTTTAGAATACGTTCCCTTCTTCGAGTGGAGAATCTCTCTATGGTTAAACTGAAAGGAAATTGTTCGGTTTCACCACTGAACCAATGAATGGTGTTCTATCTAGAGTGTCAACCCGATTCACTTCATCCTTACACATCACAATTAAGTTCAATATGGCGATTTTCTCGAAATAAGTGTTTAAAACTTCAAATTTAGTTCATTCAAAAAATGGGAAATTCGGAAAACACCGGAAAGCATGCGCGAAAATGGGAAATCCTGAATGAATCCACGGGAAATTCGGAACGGGAAATGGTGTAAGCAAAATTTCTCTGTTTAATATTGAGATACTCATAGTCAATTTTTGATAGGCCAGTTTGACTCAAACAAAAATATTCAAGCGAAAAATTGAAGAACTATTAGATTCGAGGAAAACATAATAAATGATGATCATGGATTTCATGGCGCAAAAATGAGATCACTTTAAAGGTCAAGGTAGCATATTATCGTGCAAAGAATTAGCTTAAACAATAATCAATACTAAATGACCCCTCATTTGAAAATTTCGATGAGCTATAGGCCTGTTTTAGTATCTTTGAAATTCTGTTTGTGTGTATTTATTAAATTTTTGTGTTTTCTTATTCCGAACAGGTGTATTTCATGTCTTGTTTTACTACGGAAATAAATTGAAGTACAGCGTGTATGAAGTTGAATATTACAATCGTATGATCTTTGATTTAGAAACTGTTCATTTGGTGAAAAACGTGTTCTTGTTCCTACGACATCCTGGTCTTTGTTTATGTAGTTTTTTATTAACTAATCTACCATTTTTCTGTATATTTATGGCTTAATTTACACAGTTTAAAATGTAATGGAATCAATGTTTGCATTTTACGTGCATTCTTGGTCTCGGTTTACACGATTTCCGTTGTAACCAATCTACCTTGTAAATCAAGAGATACGTGTATTATGCCATCCTTGAATTTGCGGGTTTTTCATCTTTTTTTCGTGTGACTCCAAATATGGTGGCACGAATTTTATGGTTGATTGTCAAATCGCGTATATATGCCTCACATTAGTTCATTCTGTTTGATCAAATTTCCACTTAAACAAAGATATGAGTCAAAATAAAAACATCAGTATAAAATTAATATCTCATGTTTCGATCTGAGAACAAAAGCTAAAACAATGGTGCTCACCTGTTTTCTTTGGGTCGCGGATATGCCTATACGCAAACAACTTGATCGAGTTTCATCTCAATTCTGTAAAGCTTAGTGCTTAGTTACTGAGGTATCAGAAATTTTGTGAAACCCGAAAACATCTGATCATAGAACAAATGAGAGCATTGACCAACCTGTATTGAGAAATGATTCAACAAAAATCTTTGAAATGAAATCGTAAATTCGTATCTTTTCTTATATTGTCAACTCTTTTGTCCATAACCTCTTGACAGTCTTTTTGATAAATTTGAAATCGAGTGGCTTTTATGACACAGATTGTGTTTAAAACTCTTCAACCCTAACCTATCTCTTGTTCCAAAAAAGTAAATGACCCTTATATTAAAGATTGGCAAAATGCTTGATTTTCGTATTTGAAAACAGGTTTGTCAAAAAAACTAGATTTGGTGCAAAGATATAAAAATAAAATATCTATTTTTTGTATTAATGAACGCATAAAATCTACTTCGCGTTATTCGGATGAATTTTGAAAAAAATGATGATATTGGAAGTTTTAACAGCGTTTGAACGATCATTTTTCTTACTAACAACTAACTTATCTACTTTCGTCGAAATATTTATCTGAAGTAGAACTTTAATTTTGTGAAGAGAGTGGCTTCGAAATCCCTTCAACAGAATCGGGAATAGAAAATCATGCACGTCTCAAATTATTTCCAAGCCACAAATTAGGTTTGAACCATTTGAAAATTCATAGAAATCAGCATTTTTTCAAAATTAATCAAAATAAAAGTTTATATATTTAAGACATCTTGCTGATTACATTAAATCATGGATATTACCCATTTTCACCTTGTTTTATTAAATGATGAATCAAAAACCAAAATCGGTAAAAGCATGCATTATAATAAGGCAAATAATCTTTATATGAGTTTTCAGCATGTTCACACAACCAAGATAGATGATAAGGAAACAAAAAGTTGTAAAATGACCGGTTGGTCAGTCTCTGAATGTTATCTCTATAAGTCACAAAAATTGCTAAATTATTCTTAAATCCACTCTTTGGCTATATGATTTCAGCTGGTTAATGTTTGAGAAGTAGGACCCCGTTACGACTTAGGATAAAACTGGAAATATCATTGTAATTTTGAAATTGATCTCATGATGGCATTTACAAATCCATGGGCGATATGGAAAAATTCAATGTACACCAGAGTTAAACTAAGATCTCGAGAGAGTCGAGTTTATGTTTCCAAGCGAATGATGTTAGCTACGGGTTTTGTATCCAAGATAATCCACCATGGTTATCAGAATCATCCAATTTGAAGATTGGCATTCTCTTTTTGATAGCTTTGATGCCAGATATATATTACAATTTAGTTTTGCAAAAAATAAGGGAAATAATCATTCAATTAATCATAAATGAGGGGAAAGCCAACAAGAAGTTTCTACTTTGAGATATATTCCTCGCCCAACCATCCAGTCTATCATCAATATTTACAATTCACCTGGCTTGTATAATTCTAGTTCATCTGGAGGATCCCAAAGAACTATGAGGACAGAAAAGTTTCGTACTCGATGTCATTCATTGGTTAATGACAAAAAGACTACAGCTGTATTAGAAATAAAAAGTAGCCCTGGCGTTGAGGTATGGATGACAACCTTATGAAGGCGGATAAAGAAAGGTGAGTTTACTTATAAAATAACGTGATCTAGTTGTCAACTACTGAATGATATATATAATATTAAGGTTTAGGTATGTAGAGTATATTCGGTGGAACACATCAACCTTCGATATTCAGACATCGAAAGATAGCATGTATTGACGAATCACTGTTCAATCTTCAAATGCTCGGAAGCCGTTCCTGAGAATGAAGAGGAGTAAACCCTTATTACATTATCAAACCTCGCAGAAGGAGTATAACGATGATTATGGTTATTATTGCGTCTAATATAATTAACTATGAGGCCATAACAACTTCGTTGAATGCAAAAATCATCTGTCAATTTCTCCTCGAAGCAAAAAGAATTTTTTGCGAGAGGAGAAGTATACTCTGGTTAAGGATAATGTCAATTTCCATCATTCCCAAGACATCAACTCATGAAAATTTTCTTTTTACTTCCAACCTTCATGTTCCCCACTAATTAATTCATACGAAGAGGTCCTTTTCTACTTAAAAATTCATGTCCGAAAAGACATCGCCTATTGGTAATGATGGTCTTATTTGTCAAATAAGTGCCTTTTCAATAAATTCTTAATAATACCGGGTTTTGCGTTTAAAAATAGATTTTTTGCAACACAATTCAGAAATCTATTAAATGCATAAATAAATTGAAAAAACAGTAATTATTATTTTATGTGATAATAATCTTGATTTACTGAATACTAAAAGAACGGTTCGCATTTATTTTAATGCAGGGTAAAGTATTTCAAATCTTATTTGGTGCATTTATCATAGATTCTTTTTAAAAATACTTCATCAAAATCAATAAAATGTAAGTCGTATTCTCTCCCGATATCCTCTTCATTTAGATATGGTTGGAAAAATTGTTCGCAGTGGTTTATGTAGTTTGCTAGACTTTCTTGCATGACTCGTCCACACGCCTCCGTCATACATGATATATGGAAATTAGTTCCCTGCAGCCCTCCATCCCTCCTGAAAATTGACTTTATCTGGGCAAATCATTCCTCACAGGGATTGAGAAATGGGCCTCACTTGGTGGTCATTTTATTTGATAAGGATATGAATAATAGAAATCAGAGTCACTATGATGGAATCGAATGTTATCCATCACTATCGTATATTGTCCCTCACGTCCAATGAATGGTTACCAATTTATTCAAAAATTCATTAAAAATGACAGAATTCACTCCTGTAGATACGATGGCTTCGGAACTTATTATATTCCTGCAATTAATTGCAAGGATCATGGTAATGTTCTGCCCTATATCTTTTGAAAGAACGGGATTTGTTGTTTTCCCTTTCTTCCCCCAGGCATGGCTCTGAATCATGTGAAGGTTGAAGGGGCTTTCGTCCAGATATATCATGTTACCTTACCTCTGGAGTGGATTTACTGTCTGGTACCACTCGCAGTAACTGTTTCTTTCCAGTTTAACGTCTGGATCATTTCTCTTTAACGGGATCGGCCTTGTTAGCTTCCACGTATAGTTGATCTTTTGACCCATCTCAATACTGTTGAGGGTGTCGACCGATAGGTGCAGCTTCTCGATTATTCCATCACACCAAATAAAATTTGAAATACTTAAGCCTGCATAAAAATAGGTGCGAAAAGTTCTTTTAGTATCCAGTAAATCAAGATTATTGGCATAGAAAATTCTAATTTTTGTTTTTTTTCTATTTATTTACAAGTTGAATAGATTTCTAAATTTTTTCCTTAAACATCTATTTATAAATGCAAAACCCGGTATATTTTCAAATTATTTATAGCATTTCGAAAGTCTCTTTGAACCACGAATGCTTTTACAAGACATATTTTATAAACATTGATAAAATCTATAGGTTTTAACTTCTATGCTGTTTTGGGAAACAATACCTACATTTTATCGAGTAGAAAGCAAAAAAATAATTCTTACTCTATCACGCACGCCTAAATTGGATGATTCGGAGAATCGCGGTGGATGATCTTGGATGCAAAACGCGGGACAATCGGTAAAGAAAAACATGCAATGCTCATGCCAGACCACTACATTTCAGATAGTCGTTCGTTTCCACCTATATTCATTCATAAAGAAAGGCATCTACTTCGAAAATTTAAATCATGGATAGTTGCTAAGAAAGCGTTTCATATTTCTACTCTAGACTCTACTGCTCGATTCAGATTGGCCAGATCGATACTTATAATGGCAGAATCATCTAGCCATGATATAATATCACCAACTGGGAGTCATTCCAGTGAAGCTAAAGAATTGGATGCATTGATACTATTTTGCAAAGTACCGAATCTAAAAATATCATAGAAATACATTAAGTGTATGGATAACACATACTTTACTGATTTATTAATCACACTGTTTCCGTCAACACAAGACTGGAATTTTTACTGCGTTAACTCGAACTGACAAATAACTAAATTTTTTATTCAGACAATGATAATTATAAATTTACTTAACAAACAGTTTTTCAAGGATGGAGGAGCCTCCTCTCAGGCGGTTCATTGATTTATAGCCAAAACACTTTTTGGGAAGAATGGTTCCTATTTTATGCACAAGAATATGGATTACTTAGCATGGGAAATATTTCATACAACTATTCGTATCCAATAAATGAATAAGGAATATCTCTGAGGTTACTAATACGACAGACAAGTACTAGGGTTTGATTTTTTTTGCGTGATTACTAATGGCCAATGAAGTTATTTTATGCTCTTTAATTGCTTTTTTTTTCTGAATTTCTTGATTTTTCCCTTTTGTACGCGCGCTCCCACCTAGCATGTAATTTTAATATTCAATGTATTTATCTCAAATATCCATGAAATTGAGGATATGAGACAAAAAAGCTTGTAAATTATGGAGTTTATTAAATATGAACAATTTCGGGTCATCTTGATGGTGAGGTATGCCATAAATGATATAACTGCAACAAAACTAAAAATTAGTGTTTATAAAAATTATGGAGAATATATATGGGCAACCCCTCTTATAAAATAGTCGAAAAACAAAGAGAAGTGTATTTTTTAGAGTACATTCGTAACTTTTTTCGAATCACTTTCAAAATATCGAAATTACTTCCTAGGTCTTTCAGAAGGATGAAAACCAAATATTCCATAGAACCACAATAAGGGGATCATTTTAATGTAGGATTTAGACTCCTAGTATTTGCCTGACGTATTAGTAACCTTCTACAATATCTCCTCATCTACTACTCTAGCAGATACGAGAATTCTTCTAACCATAAAATTGATCAGTGTTGCTTGATTAATGTGACAATACTAACAACAAACAACCATAAACATACTTTTCTCCGGCGAGGATGAAACATCAAAGTCAAAATATTTCCACATTTTTCAAACAACAAGAATTGCTTTGGACGCAATGGGCGTAATTCAGCCATCACATATAAAGTAGGCTATCCCATCGATGAAATCAAGAGCACTTCAAATACGAATTTGGAACCTAAACAATTGATGAAAACAATAATGATAGATGTTTACAACTGAAAGTATTTTCGCACTGTCGGAGCTCACAAAAACCATATTGTCATCCAAAAGCCAACATTTTCAGACAAAATGCGATTTTGAAAGACTTCTAGCAATTGGTGTGTCAATCCGATGTCATCACTAAATATTTAACGTACTTTCCTGATCATAAGCAACGGTATTTTCCCCAAAATTTGAAAGTTGCGGCCTATATAAGTAAAACATACAATTTTTTCAAAATAAAGAGTGGTCAGGTAATATAAAGGTGCGTTCTATAAACCGGAAAGTAGGATATACAACATCCATTTTTCAATATGTAAATCCCTCCTCTTCACACATCCAATATTTCCTTTGCTGAAAATCCCAGAAATATCCATATAAAGTATCGGATATAGTCAAAAATTGAGTCAATAATATCTTGTTGATTTATTTCAGCTAATTTGAAAAGAGGAATGGAATGTGTAACTGTTTAAAACAACTTGAACTTCAAAGTATTCAATCAGGTTCAACACAGATGCTTCAACCCGAATTCGAGTTGTGTTTTTGTTAGTCCTTCCCCCAAATTGAGATGTCTGCTATTGGTTGTTTCGATTCTTTGATTGACACTTGCATAACTGGCCAAGAGTGAAAATTTGGCCTAAAATGTTCTGACACTTAAGGCGCAAAATCAACCATATACACTACCAAGTTACATTGTAAAATCTTTCGAAATGTTCGAATTTGTTAAAGAATATGAAAAATTGCCCTCGATGATGGTATCTGATGTTCGGTTTGTGTTATTTATGGACACTTGCTCGAAATTGAAATTCTGCTCGAACTATTGTAGATTCAGGATACAGAATTACGATTACAATATGAAGGATCATTTAAACACCTATTATATATTTCTATAAATTTTATAGTTCAACCAAATGAAAAAATCTGGTCCTGGACCTATGAATGGAAATCACTCAGAAACATCGGTTTTTTTCCCTCTGTCATTTTCAGTTGTCAGGTTTTTAATTGAACCAGCTGAAACTTAAAATATCGAATATTTTCAATACATGTAGTTATGGTTTTAAAATAATTACCATCGAGTTTTTCAAATATACTTGGTATTTTCCCAATTTTTGATTTAATGTGTGTTTCAAAGGAAATAAAATACACCAGCAACAATTATTGGCTGTTCTTGATTATTTTAACGGGAACACCGAATTATTGATTTTGGAGTACTCTGGGTCCCTCAGAAGGTATCGAGTAGACCTTATATTTATACTATCTCACTTAGAGACACGATCAAGTTCTGATAAGTTTCATATGGATTCATGTGAAAGTTATTTGCATGCTCATCGATAAAAAAAATAGCAATGAAACATAAGATGTATTATTAGACTCGGATATGCCTCTTGTTAAGACCAGATTTTGTTAACACGAATATGAAATCCTTAACGCAATTTTTAACTCGATAATTAATATTGCAAACCGTTTATCCATTCTGAATATGCCAAATCTTTCGTAATATTGTTTGGGATGGTTAATCTGAAAAGGGCATCTATTACAATTAAAGCTGTCATTTATATCAAAAATTTAATGTTTTATCAAACTTATTAACGCACAGGGATTTAGGCTAAGCACCCATACTACAATTGAAGTTGTACTAGAAAATGAATTCCAAAGATCATGTGATATGAAACCTAAATTCTTTCGCTCAGAGAATATAGACGGTTAATTCCAGAAATCTTGAATATATTCCATGTTTACTGGATAATTTTTGCACTGAATCAGCCAGAGTAGCCTTCATGTTCAGACAGTGGGTAATTAAGGTGCAATGATGAATTATCACCCTAGTTTTGATATTCGATGCCATTCGTCATGATTAATCCACTAATGTTTGATTGACATCGATCCGCGTGTGTTTCTGCCTACTATATTGGTACCTCACCAAGAAGCAGCTCTTCTTGTATTCCAATCAAAAGGCCCAAACTACTGGGCCATTGATGTCATAGCTCTTGATCGTTTGACTCACATCACTTGGAATTTCTTGGCTGAAAGGTTCATTCTCTTACAGAAAACAGCTGTCAAGATTCGATAATGGTATAGCTATCATTATTATTTTTAAATTTATCCATGTTTTCACGATAATATACCTCTGTTCGATTGTTGAAGATATTATTGGTTCTCAGATATAAACATCTTATTGTAAGTTGTCTTGTGTATCTCCGGCATAAATCACCAGATCTATTTCCTGGCAATCGTAATTGGTTCACATAAATCATGGCAATAAACCAACTTTTTATTTGAAATTTTGAGATTCCTTTTTAACTCACCGGGAGACACGATACTTAGATAGAGTAAAAGTCAAAACAGAGCATGATTTTCTACACAAAGTTATAATTTGTCGGAGTTATGGGGTTGCAGATGAATTTTGAACAATGTTTAACTTTTCATAATAATAAGATAAAAAGTCAATACTTAAGGATTTTGGTTTTTGTCAAAATTTCATGTTTTTGAAAGAACCTTTCTGAGTTTTGTGTATCGATATTTGATTGAAAAAATGACCAATCAAAAGATAAGCCACATATAAAGCTTGATGACACCACCTCTTTAAATATTTAATAAATGTGAATATCTGACATAAGTGTAAAGATTTTAGAGACAAGGTAAAATAAAGAAGATATAAAATTCAAAAATTTATAATATAGATGAAAACACTTTAGTTAAAATGGAAACATCACACGAAGCCTGGTCTTAAACTAAATAACATTGTAAGGAGTTACCTATATTCGACAAATCGAAGTTTGAATCGATCGGCATTAGACCAAGATGAACCAAGAATAAAAAATAAAAAATATATCTGGTGGAGCTTTGAGTGATCAATATTTGCTGAATTATGAAAAATCTACCCTGTATTTGATTAAATCAGGATCATCATGATCCATTTTCATGCGATAATTTGATAAAAAATTGAGGTAAACATACACTAATGATTAATATATGAAGGAAAAAATGAATACTCAAAAATGAATTAGTTATTTTACTCAAATACCACGCCTAGATAGCTGGTTCTAAACGCAATTTTTGAGGATTTAAAAATTGATACACATTCAAAAGGCTATAAATGTGCCAGAGAATATTGTCTTTATCAGACTTGGTTTATAAGAGAAACGATCTCACGTCCACATATTCCGAATATCTTGTCTCAGTTATACTAAACCCCAGAATCTAGGGTGAGTTCAAAATTCGATGTCAAGTGAATACAATCAATGGGAAGCAAACATAAGCTTCATATAAGTTATAAATCACAACAAGAGCAAACGCTGTCATGTTTTTCGAGTAAACGCCTTTATCAGTTAAGGTGCTACTTCTCGATCTAGAGACAGTTGTCATATTTTTACTGGTTCGTAACGATTTGACAAATGGATCCTCCTCATAAGCTTTATCAAAAATTCTGACATACCTCGTCAGAAAATTAATGATTGTAAATATTTACCCAAAAGTCAGTTAAGAATAAATTAAAAAGGTCGTTTAATATAAAATGAATATCAAACCCTTCATAATAATTATGTAGTGGTTCGGAATTATTGCCGATTTTATCATTCTTTTACGTCCATTTTGAGCCCGCTCGAAAATCATAAAATGTTTAATGTTCCAAATTCAAATATATTTTTATTTTTATAATTCTGTAGCACAAATAGAGATGGTTCGCAATCGCAGTGATATTTGTAAAAATTATTAATATATTATCGGGTTTTGCATTGAAAAACGCATAAATTTCAATGATAAATGCATTTTTTAAGATCTGTTAAACCTAGAATTTAATGAAATAAAATGGTATTCTCTTTCAATATTCTCTTCAATGATTTTTGAGAAAAAAAATGAAAAGAAAAAACCATATCATTAATGACGGAATGAGCCTTACGGAAGTCACACCAAGACGTTTATCGAATCATAATAATTATAAAAAAATCTTTCCGCTCTACACGAATGAAGATGACATCGAGAGGGAATCACAATTTGTTGATATATTCAAGTTAATTTATAAAATTTAAAAAAAATGCATTTATCAAGGCAATTTTTGCATTTAGAAATGAAAGGCACAGTAATCAATTTATAATTTTATGAAATATCACTATTTAGATTATGAAATATCGTTATTTGTGTTAAAGAATCATAAAAATATATTTGCGTTCTGAACGTTAAATATTTGGATTTTAGCGCACGCCCTAACGGAACGTAAAAAAGTCAAAACCCGGGACGATGAATTATTCAAAAACCATAAATTTACCTGAAACTTGCAAAAGCCATATAAGACATACAAACGGAACAACACACCATCTGATCGCCTTCACTTTGCCGTAATATTTTGCATGTCGATACTTTTTCATCAGACATTCGATCGATAAATTGTACAGGATCAAGTGGATTATGACGGAAATATAAAATATCATCATAAAAACGGTGTGGGCTATTGGAAAATGGCCAGCCTGGTTTTAATTAGATTTACATCGAATATAAACAAGTTAAAATGGCAGACATTGCACACCAACCCGATCGACAGACAAAAAAAGTTGAGATTTTTCATACATTGTAACATTTGAAATTTCCTGAATTGTAAATATAGTAAAATCATAAACGAGAAAGATGAAGCCCAGGTAAAGAGTAGAGAAATTTCTCTGGCGTATTTTTCTGTTGTAAGTTCGCTGAATTTCAAACATTTGGAACCTAAGCAAAGGTGGGAAGTATTCAAATTCCTTGGTTCTTTTGGTGGTCAAATACCTTGTTATCAAATGATATTACCCAAATATCACCATGAGGACATTTGACATGATCATAATAATCACATATAAAAGTGGACTTTGTACAAGTTCGAAATTCCTTACATATATCAGAACCTCGCTGATAGATTTGCCTGATTAAATTTAAGATACCTGAATCAAAATTTCTAATTTTGTTTTGTATCATCCAATCGATGTTATCTGAAAATAATAACTAAAAAATCAACTAACTTTATAATTTATTAAAAAACTGTTTTTAACAGATAAAATTAGAATCCAGAGATCTAAATAATGCACAAATTGTCCCAACGAAAAATAGATGCACTCATGTTTTTTTGTCATTTAGAATACAGAATGTGAAAAAACGATGAGTAACTATATTTAAACCCATGCCGATCTGTTCGGTGTGAATAAAAACCATTTGACAGACAAACTTTATACAACTAAGTATATGGTGTTTCAGGATAAATGCCTCAATCACTTTGGTTTAGAATTTTGTCTTCTAATAAAATAAAAAATTAATATTTATATCAATCATATGTTTGGCTCTTTGCATGTGTAGAGTGGAGTATTTTTACAAATACTATTCGAATCAGAAACGCAATCTAATTAATTTCACAATGCCAGCCGTAATTGATAAATAAAAAAGTAACTCAAAGAGGTGTGGAGTGCTCAGTAATTATTTGTATTTCCCACTGTTGCAGATTATATTACGACACGATTAACATTGCCTGATTTCAAGGCACATATCAGTCGGTCATAATGGTTTAAAAAGCTCAATTAATCGAAGGGTTTTTAAAAATTGTTCCCACAAAACACAAAAGCAACACATGGGTGCATCTCAAAAATGCAACCAATTTAGAATAATTTACACCCCTAAAAATTAATATCAACAATTCATTGAAGTATAACATCTTAAAACGAAAATATTAGCAAACTCTGAAGATTTTGTATCTTTTCATGCGCCATTCAAATTCCTCCAGAAACTCATCTGATGGTGTTTTTGCCATTTCTAGTATCTCGATTGCTTTTTGTTTAGGTTTATAGAAGAATCCCCTTGAACTAACTCTTCATTTGGACAGTTTTTTTTGCAGAATCTTCATGTCTGGTCTCGAAACCAAACGAAATTTACCCCCTCCCATACATGTAGAGAGGGGGCAACGCTCTAGAAGGTTGACTACTCTTTCCGAAATAAGGAACTTAATGGCCACTTTTTTATTGTTAAAAATCGCGTTCATGATTCTTTTTGGGGTGGTTTTAAAGTGAATCCTTCATAAGACAAGTATCGATAGTTTAGAAGACTATATTTTTTCATTGTAAATTTTTATGGTGAAACAATGATTCAACCACTCAATCAGAACCTGCTCTACTATTGGGTGATAAATAAAGAAATCCCAACAAAGTATCGGTAATAGATAATAAAAACTGAAAAAGAAGCATCTTGTCATAAAATCATGTCAAATCAACAATATAATTTAAAAACCAGGATTGTTTATAGAATTATTTCTAAATCTAAGATTAAATAAAAATAGTTTTAATCCAGAACTTAAAGGTGGCATTCTTCACCAGATCCATGTATGAGTTTGAAGTTTGATAAAGGACAGTTAATTAGATAAATATAAATTTTTGTAATACCAGTGATGAAATGTAGTCTACGAAACAACATATACTTCATGACCAATTGGAGAATGTTGGATTTTATGAATGGGATAAAGTAGCCAATAAAACCCCAACCTCATTCAAGGAAAAAGTTAATCATTTGAGGATTGAGTCTCATGAAATCTGATGCCTAAATGAATATCAGCTCTGTTTCTTTCGGAATCTCATTTTTTCCAAAACCCTGCTATTTCAATCGAAACATAGGAACCAGAAATTGAAAATTCTCTTTGGAAGTCAAAATAAATCAATTCATGAGGATATAATCGTTTATTTTGATAACATTTCCAAGCATTTATCTTGGAAATGGCGCAATTTGTTTTCCCTATAAAAATTTTATACTATTTTTGATGTTTTCTATCTCAATGTGTTTCTGAAATTTCGATTTTATATTTTCAATATCAGTTTAATGTACAAAACCTTTTCAAAATTTGATTTTATGTTACTATCATATGGTACAAATTTAGATGATGTGCTTCTCAGGAAATATAACTTAAATTCAACAAAGCAGTGTCGTATTTTAAATCAGACTTTGTCGTGATTTTTAGGAAAATGAGAAAATTATTTTACTTTCAAAACATTTGGTTAAACTCCTCAAATCTCTGTGTTGAAATAAGTAAAGTTGATATTTTTTGCTCTCATGTTTAAATTAAATAATTGTTGAACGTATGAACGTTATATTTTATGAAAATGAAATCCAAAACCTTTTATAAGACTAAACAGGGAGTAATTTGTAGGAAATAGAAGTTTAATTGAATATGTCCTAACAGAGGAATGTGCTTTGAATATTTAGTTGATAAATACACGTTAGTTATTGCAAAAGGATCTAAAGTTAGATGGTGGGAGTCAAAGAACTTAGAAGGAATGATCTGGTTAATTTATTTGAATATTCTACTTACATTTACGGATTAGTATTCCAATATTATTCAGAATATTCATGATTTGTAAAATATGATTCAATACAAATAACTTATGATGAGGAATCTGAAATTAAACAACAAACAGGTAAAGTTTAAAAACTTGTTAAAAAGATTAAACAAGGCTTATTGTGTTGTAAGATTAGTCCACCTTCCTTATCGACCTTTGATCGAAGCCTGCATCATTATCGTCTTCTGGCGCTATCCACACTTCACATTTCGTTCAATCTATAATTTAATAAATCTGTAAAAGTTTGATATAATTACATGTTATCAAACATTAAATCTTTCTCATCAGCTTTTAATGACAATTTTGAGATGATTCTTCTTGTTTTGCGTTCTTAATGTATGAGAAAAATCATTTCAAAACTCTCATTTTATCTAGTTAACTTGTTCTGCGCCTCTATGACGTTATCATAAATTTGTGATAGTTAATTCATTTCGGACAGATTCAAAATTTTTCCAGGCATTACATGATGTTTCACATTTCACTGATTCTTGTAGGAAATTTGTTCACATATTTTCGAAGTAAGAAGTTTATAACCATTTTAAAATTTTACCCTGACTTGATATCGTTACTTTCAAAATATGAACAGATTGAAAGTCAATTGAAACATGCGTGTTTCATGCAACCGACAAGGTGGAAATTTTTAAGTATTCAGCAGCATATTGAAAACTCGATTTTTTAACAAATTTGATATTTTGGTAATTTTTACATTCAATATAGGTCTTAGGTTTTCAACCTTTTTTATGCTGCGGACCCTAGGTTGAAAACCTCTGGCATATACCAAAAAGTTATGATTAATTTTTGATGAGGTTGATCTTTTACATTCGTTCAATCTTCTATTCAACTAAGTTGATATATGGTAACATACAGCTTTAAATACGATAGAGGCACAAGTATTAGAAAATTATTGAAGACACCCATTAATCAATTAAATAACAACGCGTCGTTTTATATGCCACGTGTAAACCTAACATTTTTCTTCTTTGTAAAAATGACGAACTAAATAGAAGGATGTGTCATTTCTTAATATTAGATGAATATTAAACGTGTTCGCTGTTTTGAAGATTAGTCGAATTTATAAAAGAACGAGTAGGTTATTTAGGGAAAGGCTGCCATAATATTTGATATCGAGAAACGAGAAAAGGTTTATTGGAAATAATTTCTATGTTGTGGTTCTCATTTCTACCATTGTTAAATAACGAGTCTTGGCGGTTTTATCATATCTTCATCAACCGTGCTGTTTATTGAGATATGTGCTTTTAAAATATATGAAATCTTTTCTGAATCCTAATTTCTGAAAATGTGTATTTTTGTCAATTTTAACATGTTTGATTCATATGATCGTGTACAAAGTTCCCATATAATATTTTTACGAATATAAACAGAAATTATGAATAAATCCGGTCAACAATTCCTTGTCATCACTGAATCGAATCCGACTAAAACCAAATGAAATTTATGAGATAAACTCAGTTTCATTCCTTTATATTTAATATTCCACGCGGCAAAGAATCAACCTCCTTTGAACCATTAAAATATACCTCAAAAACATGTTGTTAGTGTTTGTTTAAATAATTGTACATGAATCATGACTATTTCGATCTTTTTGATGGTTTTTGCATTTTTGAAACGTTTAAAATGTTTCATACGATATGATGGATCTAAAACACTAAATAATTCTTCAAATTTCATTGTATCAGACCAAAAAACAGGGGACTGCTCCGAAAAAAAGTAAAATACAAATGAAAAAATAAATCTATTACGATGAATAGATTTTCATTGGAAACCTGGCCCAAACCAAAATTCATCATAATTCATACACAGCGAACAGATTGTAACATTTTTGAAAATAAAGCAGATGGCCTCACCTAATTATCAGAATTTATATTTTTTACAGATAGATATATCAATTAATTGTGTTGACACTTTTGACTTTAAAATTCACATTTTTGTTCAGTTGATACACCATTTCCCGTCTAAGATGTTCGACTCTCCGATGATGACATTCAAATGTCCAATTATTCTTTAATTATACAAATTAAATGATAAAGTTTAGATGGAATTTTGCCGTTAGGCAAAATCCAATCTCAGTAAACCACTGCGCCTATTCGACTCGTTATTCTAACTTGATATTCTCAAGATCCTAAAAGATAGAATCCTAAAAATGTTAATTTTCTTTTTATTTAAAAGCACTGTCGGAAAACGTGAATGTCATAATAGGAAAGAAAGGTCTTGAACGGGAAATGGTGTATCACGAGGCCAAATTTAGAAAAAAAATGAAAATGGCTTCATATTTTTGATAGATTATAGGTAAATGTATATAAAGTATCAAACGACTTTCTACGATCAATAAAAACCACATTCTTACGCTGTTAATAACAACGAAGTTAAAATCCGTGATTTTAAATTGGAATGAAAATAATTTATATTATTCGATCATATTTATTGAGGTTTGTTATTTTTCAATGTTTATCTTCTTATTTTAAAGTTACATCCCGAGATGGTATTTTCCATATGGATTCATGTCAGAAAATCGATGGTTATGGCTTCAATTTTGGCATTTTAGTCATAAACTCCAAAATATTATAGTAAACAACAAGACACTATTATGGGGAGGTAAATTATTTTCACACCCTAAAAAATAATCTTAAAAACCTAATGAATACCAAAACAGTCGTTTGGTAAACTCCACCAAGGTCGGTTACTCACTATTTTTTACATTTTTAAAGCAATTTTGTACATTTTTGAAGAGTCTAACTCATTTAAGGATTGGTATAGTTTAAAATAATTTTTGTTTGTTAAATTAATGTGAATCGTGTATTATTTTTTTCATAAATTTTGATCGGCCATAATACAATTTTAATCTGACGAAATATAAAGTAGATATTTCTACGATATTTTCAGTTTTATACACTTCCTTTGGTAAGCTAATTCTTGTAACACCCTCCTAAGACGCCAAGATTCAAAACTATCTCTTTGTGCAAAATCTTACATAAATCCTGATTCAGTTTAGGTAACTCACGAAAACAAATGGATATTTAAAACAAGAATTTGTTCGTGACAATATTAGTAGAACAGAATATGAATAATGGGATCGTTAAATGCACACTAATCTTTGTTGCAGCATTTGAAGATTTTGGAGGATGTAAACATCAGAATATGTACTGAAATATTTTACAACACGGAACCTATAAAAATTTTGATGCATCCTTAATTTTTGACAATTTTATTTTTAAACGACTTGATATTTACAAAAAAATTCTGAAAATATAAAAATATCGCAAACATTTTACCTTCCTCTCCATTTGGACACAACCTGATTAAATTGATGAATGAAAATCCTAATAGAATCACATGAGTTTTAGGTTTCGGATTACCTACATTTTGTTAAAACTTATTCAGAACTAATTTCATCAATTTGCATCAAACCTCATTTATAACGAAAGAAATGAATGGTATACTTTTAAAATTATGATTTTAAAAATACAACTAGACCCGTTTCAAACTCAAACAAGCTTCAAACAAAAAACCAAGTGACTTAAAATTCTGGATCATTCTCAATATTCATGTAAAAACTGATTTTTAAATATAATTTTCAAAGTGATAAGTGAATTTCGATATGCATGATTCAAAATATATCAGATATTCCGCCTTAAATCTTTACATTTAATATAAAATATCTGTAAAGTTCAATTTAGTATTTGTTTTTAAGCACTTAAATTTTAACTTTTGATGAATTGGAAAACTCAATATTTAGTAAAGGCGCAACTATTTTTTCGAAATCAGCACAAATACAAACCCATTATCGCTAAATATTAGATCAATTAGTTTGTAAATTAGTGCGAGTTGATGATTATTAAAATATTTACGGCCAATATTTAACACAGTTTAAGAGGTGATTTTTAACCTTTAACCATCTCAATAATTTTATTGATCCGTCATTATTCTGATGTGAAGATTATCGGAAAATTAGAGATTTATCTCCCATTCTCATCTCTAAAATATTTATATAAATCCAATCATCATTCGTGCAATATTCAAAGCGAATTTCGATGTTTATAATTTGAGCTCAACAAGTCTGACAATTACGTAACTTTTATTATAAATAATACAAGGAAATGTTTTAGTTTTAAGACACGTTACGCAATCCAATCATTTTAAATTTTAAGCAAGCATTAGAATACTTAAAAATAAACGAGTTTGGATGTATTCAACTCAAACAAACCGTGGCGCTTGTAATATCTTTGATTCCGACATTTTTAAATTTGAAAATAAAGAATAAATTTAACATGAAACGGATAAACTCAACAAGATTTCAAGATAGTTTATTTAACGTTCGTTCTTGTAATTCTATCAATAATATAGCTCACTGTTTACACCTTTTCCCGTGCAAAAAGGCCGACTTTTCTGCGAAGACATTCAAATGTTCTGATATGAATTTATTATTAAAATAAATTAAAATTTATAAAGATTCTATCTTAAAGGGGTGGTGAGAATATCTATATAGATTCTCGAGTTGAATATGCGCAGTCGTTTACTGAGATTTTATTTAGCCTAACAGAAAGAATCTTTATTAAATTTATCATTTACTTGTTATAATATATTCGCAGCGTAACATTTGAATGCCGACAGTGGAAACCCGTTTTTTTTTGCACGGGAAATAGCGTAAAGTTGAAAATAGGTTGAAATAGGAGACAAAGATAAAAAATTTTATTATAACAGCATAATTTCGATTATCTTAAAGGTTTTGGATCATCGTTTAATGTAATGATAGCATCTATTCTCTTCGCATTTTTCTAAGGGTTGTACGAAAAATACTCTATTCAAATATTCAAAGGTATTTGTTAGAATATGGCTTCTAGAACAAGGGATCCACATTCGTGATTAAAAAACAATATTCTAACATACACTAAAGGCCATTTTTGAACAGATGAAAGTTATGCATACCAGGAACCTATAATTCGATACAGTCGAACATTCTATCCATTATAGAGTAAAAAATCAAATAATTCCAAATCTGATGCACCAGGACGATGATGTGAACATCTTGATATTTTTCATTCATTATATTTATGTGAATCTATTACTATATAAGTCACAAATATTGTTTTGGATGAGAAACCCAAATTAAGTATTTCGAAAATCAACAAAATATCATATTTAGTCGATGAATTATAGGCTAAAATTATTAGATAAACTCAATGAACGGGGGTGTTTTTCATCACGACCATTCGAGTGATTTCGTAGGTTTACTTCGTATTCATCACTCGTTGAAAGTTTATAACAGTAAAAAAGACATGCAAAAAAATCAATAATATTCAGTATCAAAACATACAGTCCACAGAAAGACACCCAATATAATTCAACTCTATAAATCTGTTCGTCATAGTATTCTAAATAATCCAGTGCTTTACCTTTGTATTGTACGTAAGATAAAACCACGATGATATTGAGCGAAATATTCAAGACAACTAAATCAGAAATTCGACAACTTGAGCCTAAATTTGTTAGGACAGAGATAAGGAATATTTGGGATCTTGACATCATATTTGACGGAACAAAGCGCACTAACTTGTAAATAAGCCAAAAGAGATATAGAATCAAAAAACCAGTTAAAAGATGCGATTTATTCTGGATTCGACTTGCACATTTGAGAAAAAGTGTTTGACTAATTACTTGTTCATTTTCACCTAGAAATCAAGGAAGTGAAAACTGGCTTGAAAGTCAATCTTGCTGGGTTGAACCATTATGATATCGCATGAGAATAGTGGTACCAATATAAAGCTAGATTGAAGTAAAACGCTCATAATAACGATCCAACGTATAATAGTATATGTTTGAATATTTGCCGAAATTTTATTCATCATTATTTGATCGATCAAAATTCGAACAAGCAATAAATTTATAACATATTTTTCATGTACATAATTACTAATAATTCTAATGAGATATAGCCAATTATTTGCATAACTTCGAAAAATGGAAACTCTACAATTCTATGGTAGGTTAGGGTTGATAGAGAGAATCAAGCTGCGATAGATATTTGTCAATGCAGATGCTTTTTAAGTTAGGTTGTCATGTTATGATACGATTTTCTTGATTAACAAAAACAAGTTGTTCATTCAATCAACAGAGAATATATTTGTAATCCTTAAAGATTTTTGAAACTCTAGATTTTATATTCAGCAAGATCATCCAGATATTTTCCAATTTATTGTCCTTTAAAGAATTTAAAATAATTTTCACATTATGTATTTATTCAATCAACATGTTAAAAAGGTTTTAAGTTCATACATCTACATGCATTACAGAATCATAACATCATGTTTGAAAAATATCAGAAAGCACAAAAAAGCAAAATCATGGTTTTAAATGGCTAGGTCCATTTATGCTCGAACACCGTTAAAATATAACGAATTTTACGAAGAATCATGATTATACCATCACCTAATTCTTAAAGGAACAAAGAACATCATGACAAGATTTAAATATTCCCCTTTAGATGCATAAACAAGAGATCAATACCATTTTTACTTGAATACGTCGCCTCATAGTTTATTCCACTTCCAATTAGGATATTAAATAATTTGGTTCACAAATCGCGTTAAATAACTATAGCTTCCCCGAAAAATGATTGTGAAGTGAGTTAATCCGAAAATGTCCCAAAATGGCATTAAAACCGGCTACTATAAATTTATAACAACTGAGCATTTAAAAAATTAATAAAAAGTGATAGAATATACGTGATTTATATTGCCGAAAGTTTGTTTTATAACCATTACATCTTTTGACATCAAAATTTTCGATTCAGGACATCCTGAATTTCCAAAAATACAATTTGAAGATTAAAATAAATTTATTCAGAATAATTTCAAATGGTTTCCCTCTTCAATGACCTTGGTACGAATCTTGTGGGTTATCTGATCTATTCTTGGCAGTTTTCAGGATCTATTTTTAGAGAAGCAGTTTGGATCACCTGAAGGAGATTTCGAGAATTTAAAACTCTCAGATCAGATTTTACAATGCTTTCTCATTTTTGAACAGCCCGCGATATTGTTTTCTCGACTACTATAAAATCAAATTCTTAAAGTAGCAGAATTTTCATTTCTTCTAGAGTTAAAATTCAATTTGTCCAAATGGCTTTCTCACCATCATTATTGATTTCATGTACTTTGGTCCCCCTGATTCTTTCCCCGTTTTGTCTTATTCTATCTCACCAATTACCCTATATATTTCCATGTATTTTAGCCAGGGTCGTTTTTTTTTTTAAGAACTATTGAAATCGACGAAAGCCAATTTTATTGGGTTAAATACAACGTTGGAAGGCTCTTGAGTACTGATTGGTTTTTCGAAGAGATTGATCGACTAGATAATCGAAAATATTTTTTAGCTCATGTATCCGATCGCAAGGCCAAAACTCTCCTGTTCATAATACAAAGCAAAATTTTACCTGGAACAACAATAGTATCGGATAGCTGGAGAGCCTACAATACCATATCGACTATGTCCAACGACTATGACCATTTAGTTGTAAACCATACCCTTAATTTCGTGAATCCAAGGGTCCAGTTAGGGGTACAAAAAATATTGAAAACTTATTGAGGTGTGTTAGAAGAAAATTCTCATCAAAGACAAAAATATATCAAGAATAGTAGAATTTCAGTTTTTCTATTAACGGATCCTCGGGAAAAACAGAATTGGTTGCTTGCTTGCTTCTCGACAGGATTGCTATATGAACTTTTACATGATAAACAATTATTTAATTTCATTCATTTTGATTGTTTTCCCTTTAATATGAAAAGTTTTGCTTTGGAAATGTTCGGATCCCAATAAATGCAATATAGCTACACCTTTACCGTTTCAGATCTTTTGAAATTTTGCTATATTTCGTAGTTTCGGAATTTTGGTTAATTATTTTTTGTTAAATAATTAGCAAAGTTCGGATGTCATGAGACGAAAATTTCGATGTCAAAAAGTGTATAACCTTTTCGTAGTCCTTTATTTATTAGAAATCTATCCATTAGAAATAGTCATAGATCACTGATAAATCAAAGTGGATTCCAAAAGACTCGTTGAAAATTTTCATTTTATTTGTATTAAACCACGAAAAGCCTGTTTAATTATTCACTTTAATAGCACTGGATCTTTAATGAAATAATTTATATAAATTCAGAAGTATCTTGATTTCCGATTTTTGAGTGAAATATTCATAGTGTAAATGCTATAGGGTAATTAAATGTTTAAGTCTTGGATGCGTATTATGATAATGGAATTTTGTGAACTTACAGAGAATCCGTTTTGTGGTTATTAATTTGGCTCATGGACAATCTTCGCATCATTGTCAAATATGCTTCATCTGATGCATGATGATGAGTTGCTAATATTTACCATTCTTTAAGCTATTGAAAATTGGTATAGGATCTGATTACATGCATGTATCCTTGATATTTAAAGACTCGTTTTCTTAAATTCTTTGGACTTTAAAATATTACTTACTCATATCTTACAGATAAAATATAAGTTTTCCAATTTTTAAAATGCATTCTTTGACTATTTATCAAATATGCGAATTGATTTGATGTTCTCATCAACTTGAAATGCTAAGCTAAAAAAATTATATGCCACATTATCAGAAGTGTTTAAAAGATGCACAGTAAAAAATGAACGAAAAAAAAATCGATTTAATGCCCCAGATAGGTGATGCGCAATACTCAGACCTGTAAGAATAGCTTTAAATTGCGAAAATTGATTTTAAATGACATTCGATGAAACATTCAGAAAACTTAATTATTTATAAAAACTCGTGTATCCAGAATTAATGATTTCTGTCTTTACTAACCTTAAGATACTGAGGAAAATATAAAAATCGCATTTCCTAAAAGTCCATATGATATAATTTAATATCGTTTTGTCAATTCATTTATTACTGAATCATTGATAAAAATTTTCGAGGATTGACTAATTTTTTAATCTTTATTTGTGATCTGAACATTTAACACGAGCATACATTGAACTACCTCAATATTATTTTCTCATAAACTCGAAATCAGCAGATCAAATTATTTCAAAAGTCGAAGTTGAGTTTAACAAGACAATAAAATCATGGCAGACCAAGATTTATATCGGAATGATTCTTCATGTATTTTGGCTCAATAGTGAAAAAATAAAATGTTACAACGACATATTTTGAGTACTTTAAACTTTAATAAATCTATTAAACCTCCATATAAAAGTCTCGTATTTATTGATAGAACCAAATATATATACGCTGAATATAAAAAATTATTTTAAAATACAAAAATTTAAAACACTCATTATTTCATCTGCTAAATAATAGGCCCTGAAGTGCAGTTCAACAAATTGTTTTAGAGATATTTACCTCGAAACATGACCACAAGTAGTTAATAACAATAAATTTTGAATATGCTAACAAGATAGACTATATAGATTAATATTTTATAAAATAAAGTTTCTAAGATGAGAACTCACTAAAGGTGTCGTGGGCAATGCTTGACTCACTCAACGAAAAACATATACCTTTTCTGTTTGGAGAGAAATACGCGATCGGGCTTATATTAGAGAACCTGCGGTTGGTTCTGGCAAGAAAACCAGTCTCAGTTTCACCTTAGTTACATCAACATTGTTTAATAAATGACCTGAAGTCTAATTACCTAGGATAAAAACAAAAACATTGATGAAATTTGTCAAGGGAATCTTGAAAAGACGTCTAAACATATCTGTCGAAATTCATAAAACAAAGCCCAATTCCCCCCATTTTTTGACTTATGAATGCCACAACAATCAAGTATTATATTATCTTTTGAAACAGAATATTTTCAATAAAATCAATATTTTCGATTGGTTTAGTGAACACTAAAATATGATTCGCATATTTTCTTTGTTTATTACAAATGGCTGAGAATAATGGTGTTCTATTATTGGATGAAAAACATAAGGATCTTACTAGCGGCGGGCCAAAATACATACAAGTGGCCTCCTCGACAAAATTTTGAATGATCATCACCAAGCAACTAGGATGATATAAGCGAAAGCTCTCGTTTGGAATCGTCGTCTACTTCGATTAAGCCAGTAATCGGAACTGCTTCTGTCAATCACCGTGTTTTACATGTAAAAATGAAGGTTTGAATATTTAATAAGTTAAATTAAATGATGTATCAATAAATTGTCATAGCCTCCAGATTGCATCTTTATTCATGTATTGCGGAGAAAATTATTTACGCTAATTTATATAATTCACAAAATTCTGTGGTGACTCACTTAAGCTTTTGACATTCTTAATGTGGGTTTCGTTAATTTTTTCCTCAAAACATAGTGGAAGAAGCCATCGGCGGCGAAAAATATCTCTTAATACATTATTGAATGTATTAAATTTCAAAAAATGCATTAATCAATGCAATTATTGAACTCTTAAATGAAAAACCCCAATATACAAATCGTCTGTCTATTGAAATGGACGTGGGATACCACTAGAAACGAAGGGATAGTTTCATGCTACTCAATTAAAGACCTATTGAGGAATGAACAGAAGGAAACTGTTGAAACCTTAATGCACCGATTCTTGACATTCCTTTGGCGAGAAAACACATAATCCCGCAGTCTCATAATGGCCTTTTTATAGGAGTATCCACAATTTATCTGTTAGAAGAGAGCCAAAATCATTAAAACGAACATTTTATCTATTAAATTAACACCCGAGTAACAATTAGGAGTGTTGATCTGGACTTTATCGAAAACCTCAAACGTCATCAGAAGCCATCCCATATATATAACCGACACTCGTGTTTAAAGCGCACGGGTTCCTAAAAAATCGTTTGTGATTGTCCAAATGGAAAATTAGTAAATTTAAACATTGGACGTTTTTTTAACCATATTCAGTTTTTAACATTATGAGCTTATTTATTTTCAAACCCGACTATGAAAAAATAAGTATGCATTTAAAATGCAGTTAAAATTTTGATTCTTTTTAGTGTTGCTTTCCGATCATACCAGACTCAACAAATTCCTTACTGTTGATGTTCTCAGCATTTTCGAAGAGTTGGGAAATCAATTAAAATTTCTACATTGAATTCCAATAAATTTTAATTTCATTAATTTTCCATTTTGGCGAATACAAACGATTATTCTCGAACCCGTGCACTTTAAGTATACTTATACCACATAACCATTTAAGTGACATAAGCAATTTACTCGAGAGTCAACTTATGTTTTTTTACCATGTTGGAGCGCATGGTTTCCCGAACACTTTTAATATTTTGTGTGCGGGGTTCATTTGGAGTAGAAACTTTCTGAATGGGTCACTGTTTGATACCTTGACCAGTTTTTTGCTCGAAAATTGAACTTTATGGTCCCGTTGGTCACTTCAGATTATTGATCAAGCTCTAATGTGCTACCAAGTAATTGGAAAGAGAGCAATTTTATTGTGCTGATCGACAACAAAGCATAATTTCTTTGTTATATCAATTCTGATAATCATTCAATCCATATTCTCATCACGAAACCACATGACTCTCTAAAACACTTCCATAGTATTGAACAGCACCTATTTCCTTCTCAGTATTATGTTGAAGACGACGCTATTATTGTACCTACTCTGTGGTTTAGGTTTGGTGTCAACAAGAGCTCTACCTCTTCAAAGCTTACTTATGACTTGCATCAGACCTTCGATGATTTAAATATAAACGGTTTATAATTCACCACTTATCCCTCTACATCTACCAAATTCCTTGTGCAAACCTATTGATTGTCTGATTTTCAGATATTTCGCCAAAAGTATGACAGTCTACATTCTGATTTGAATTAATTGATAAAAGGTTGATTGAATCAAGGATTTGTCGTCTTGTAGAAAAGTGGAAAATAATTAGTTGAATTTTCTCTGCTTATAAGTTAATCATAGATTAACCTTGACTGTCAATAAAAGTGCACAAGGTTTTTAGATTAAATAAGTGCCAGATGGAAATTCAATATTGACCGCCCAAATGAGACTGGCAGAACAATGGCTATTTTTAGCAGAAAAACCATTGTTTGGACATCAAAAATGAAGATTAATTTTTAAAAGTTTTATGCGGTATTTGCCTACTAAGTGGGAGAAGACAGGTATTACTCAAAGAATCAAATAATTTATAAATTCATTGAATGTTTTAAAATACTGTTTTTCAACTTTTAGACAATTTTTTTTGAATATCTAAACAGACCATTTGTTCTGTCAGTCTAATCGTGGTGGCCATATTGATTGTCCGCATGGCCATATTCAGTTTCTGTAGGGCCCTATTGAATATCCCAACCAATAAAAAATTTAATACTGAGACAATTATGTCTTCCAGGCCTCGCATCTCAAAGTGTAAGAATTCAAAGTATACTGGTGCTATTTATTAAGTCTGATGGTCGAGCCCTCGGTCATGACTTTTTCATTTTAAATCAATCAGGCCTGTGTTAGGTTCTGTCCAATTCACATATTTGACCCATATACCCAACATTGCACGCCTTTCTGATATAACAACCCTTTTTGCCTGTAAGGAACCTTATACAGGGTTTCCCTCTTAAATCGCATACATCTCATCGTAAACCGCATATGAAAAATTGACGAATAATTTTTTTAAAGTCGACAAAATATTGTTTATGGGCTTTTTCACATTAATCACGGATTTCTATTTCTCGTTTCGCATAATTTGAAGAACAATGATTAATCGCCATGTATAATATGAAAATCATGAATTCATTAGTACAATTAAAGGGTTACCGGTTTTTACATTCAATCGTGGCCACCGTGATTTTCAATCGTGTCCACCCTAT
>JWZT01002253.1:135636-147866 GCA_000827895.1 Thelohanellus kitauei
GCATTCGCGGTCGACGTAAAGTCCGTGCAGAAATGTACCGGTGCAGGTTTAAATACCTCCAGCTGAGAGCAAAAAAAATAAATATCTAGTGCGCATCTATTTCGCCTGTTGATCCCGATATTCTAGAAGTTTGTAACATACTCAGTCTCAAAAATTTCATCTTCAACTTGATCTAATCTAGATCTATTCGATACCTTCAAACTCTCAATAATTATTATTTTGCGAAAAAATCTTTATTTTTTAACAATAAAACCTGTCAGAAAAACACAGATTTTACCGGACTTACACTAGATTTATGAATGGAATTCAAGTGTTAAAATGTATAGTTGCTTCTAAAAATTAACTCCCTCCTATAATTACAGATTGAATAAGCTGACTACATAGTCAACATTGTTTCAAAAATAAGAATTTACACTGTTAATCAGCTATTGCTTAAATCAAAGTATGCACGCTTCCAGAATTCACAAGTAAATTCTACAACTAATCATGTAATTCCAAGTGAATAATTACTTTTATATGAAAATAAATTGTCACGACCGTCTATTGTTCTGCTCTCTGATTCATCTTCCAGCTAATTGAGTTTCCAACAAACGACAAATTTTCCTCAAATATCTCATATTTCATGTAATTCTAAGTTTTACACTAATTTAAAATACATATACCATGAGGAATATACAGTTAAATAGTGTAATAACAATATATTGTTTGAGTATATCTGTCGTTTTAAATGTTTTTTCGATATTTTGACAAAAGCGATTTCACTCCTGTATTCAACTATTAAATTTTTTGAGGGTTTTATCTTAAAAATTGATAAAAAAGTTTATAGACACTCAATATTTTGTCTTGATTTGACACTTATTATCAATGAGACAGTAAGTTGTTTTATAAGATTTTTAATTGATGTGGTTTACCTAAAATTTGTATGAGACCAATTTCTGAAAAACCCCCGAATATTAAACAAAACGTGTATTACATTTCCAATCACGGTTGAATATTTGTAGATACATAATCAAATAGAATTTATTGTTTCTTGAATGTTGAAATATGCACCGTGTATCTGAAATTAATGTTTTGATATAGGAGCAGTATGAAAACTTGAGATGATAATTTTATCATATATATACTGGTTATTAATTAGCATCAAAAATTTTCTCAAATATCTTGCCTATATTAATTATCACATAAATAATATACAAACTCAATTTAGTCTGAAAGAAAATTTCCTTCTAACACGGGTCGGTTTCTGAAAATTTTGATTGTTTTTGTCAACAGTCTCTTCAACATTTTTTAGATATAAAAAGTATCCTCAGTATAAATTTTGGTAATAATAGAAAAATAGTAATTTTGATAACTAACATAAACATCTGAAATGGTTATAAACATCAATCTTTATTTCCACGCGGTTTAATCAACCAGATCACATATGGTTTACTAATTGTTAACTTCATTAAAATACAAATTCATTTGGAAAATTCTCTAATTCTTCAAAACGATATGAAATACACCTTCAAATAAAATCTGACTCGTTATTCGTAGATTGAGGATGCCAAACAAACCTAATTTTCTCATTATTAAATCTTATGATTTTGTGCAATCAATATAGAACTTCAGCTATAAATCATACCAAATAAATCTGTTAGTCTCGGAACGTTATACACACTAATGGGGACCAATTCTTCTGAAATGTCTGTCTGAACCAAGCCGACTTCTTCAGTTAGCCTAGCTATAACAACTACCTCGGACTATTTAAGAGGGCTCGGGACCAAAATAAAACGAATCTAAGGGGTAAAAACACTGTCATGCATGCCTTGCTAAGGAGGAAAAGTATGCATTAAATGAAGCAGCCATACAATCAAGCCGCTGCAGCAGCACATCTGACGGGAATATCAACAATATTTTACGAACATATCAAACTGAACATCTACGTAAGTAAAAGCTTTAGTTCTAAATATGAACTTGTTCAATGACATGGGAACAATTAATAAGATATTCATAGTTCTTTCATCACAACCTAAGTTTAGATATAAACCGTCATAACGTAACAATTATCGTGGTTGAGCATACTTTATTCAACATAAAAGATGATTTATTTTTAATAATTTTTAAATTCATCCTATGGTTCAGCCAAGTATTTGTCATATTTAAACATCCCAATCGTTGGTAATCGACTATTTGATAAACCAGCCATAACAGGGCCTGTGATTGCTACACCATCAGAATTAATGAAGGATACGACGGTTATCAAACGAAAATTTATCACCTTTAGAAAAAATGTTTTTAGACTATGCAGAGAAACTTGCAGGACGCAGATATCAAGAAAATGTTTTGTTTCAGATATTAGTGTGCCATAGATTACCTCGTGATACGTTCAAATTAATTTTTGAACCATTAAAACGGGGGTGTCAAAGATACAATCTAGGGAGTTTTTTGGCCCGGCCTGTGTGCAAGTCAAGACACATTGATAAAGGCAAGCTAGTCATGTAGTAAATAACAATTCATACTAAAATATATAGAAGATATGTCTTCCTGAATTGCTAGTGCTAGTCATTATTTGGATGTAATGATTGATTATATATATTAGTATTCAACTTACATTCAAATCTCGCTTATACTTTTTTACTTTCTTCATATCACTTTTATTCACGTCATTCCAATTTATGAGTGTTGTGTGCTTCTTGGTTTATTTTCGCCTGTTAAATAATTGTACACCTTTTTATAGTTGTTGATTCCATATGCTTGTAAAAACAGAAAAATAAATACTGAAGGGCGCGATATTTACATAAAGTGGAAAAGCAAGTATTTTCTTATTTACATATAACACAAAACACAAACCGACGTGTTTGATCTGCATGCTACAAGTAGCTGTTGCGAAATAATATAACGTTCATAGACATTTCATAACTAATAAAGTGGATTTGAACAGTACCCTGACAAAGTACAAGAAGAGAAGCTTATTGACATGGAACAATCATTGAAGAAATATCTGCCATCCTTTAAAAACATCAGTTGTATTAACTATGCCGCTTAAAAGCAAAATTTGTCATATTTCACCAGTTTGCTTTAGAATCAAAAATGTTTTCGGATGATGATAAACTACATGTTTTGAGTGTAGAACTAAAAATTCTTGAGCAGCGAAAATCATTTTTTAATATGTCTGTCAAGAAACAAGATTGCAGATCGTGTTGTTGTAGTTTCCATTATCTTGATTGTCAGCCTCTAATAAACTCATTGCCATTTGTAGCTCCTTCAATTGCAAATAATGAGACTACAGATCGAACTGACATCTCCTAACCGGCTGTTTTCATTCGAGGAACTGATAAAGATATCAACAGAAGTGGAAAATTTGTTTAATTGATTCAAAAGCAGGTTAAAACAAATTCATACAATGAATATAAACGTTTAAGGGAAACCAATCTCAGACTTGACGTTGATTCGAACCAAGCTGTGAGTCTGGTCACCGATATTACACCACAAGTGATAGGCAGGAGAGGGAGACCTGCAACACAGATGAAAGGAATGTTACAAAAACCTAATGTGAAAGCAGATTTAAGCACTTTTTCATTTTATTGTACATTAAGATTCCTTTTTAAGAAAAACCATGAAGGTGGAAAACATGAATTTAGTGGTGGAGTCCTTTTATTTTATCAGAGCGAAAGGTCTTAACCACAAGAAATTTAATAAAATGACGGATGAAGTTGAAAATTCTTACTGTCTGCCCATCATACGGAAGTCTGATACATTAGTCTGGGTTCTGTGTTAAGCCGTTTGTTTACATTTCTTTCAGAGGTTTAAATATTTATAGCGATGAAATGATCTATAGTATCAGAGTTTTGTGACAATGCCCAGCTTACAAATTCAGCTTTTTGGGTTGAGATTATCCAAAATCTGAATAAACAGAACAAAAAATCAGGAACGTATCAAATTGGTTACAAATCAATATGAAAGCATTTGTGTTTGAGTCTTAGATCGAGTCATGGGAAAAGCCGTTGATCGATAGTAATCAAATTCATATGTTGACTCTGAAATCTGTTCTCTCTGACTCTCATTTTGTTATTGATGTTCACAACTAGAAGTAGAGTAACAAAAGGTACGAGTTGCAAAAGGAATTTACAATAAATTAACTCGATGACACTTCCACACAAGCAGTTCCGCGAAGATAGTACCGTGCAGACAGTACCGCAAACCTTGTTCCGCGAAATTTTATTTGAAAATTCATTGTCATAATTAACAATAACAATGAAATGCACTTTTAGTAAATTATACGACAATATATTTACCGTGTGAGTATCAAAACCTTTGAATTGTTGCCGATATATTTTGTATGCAGTATCATATTTAAAATCACAAAGATATATCTATTTTATGCTCTTAATCGTTAAGAATTTCCACATTATTTGTTCCACCAGAAGAATGCCAATATTTTTGAATGGTGGTTTCCCTTATAGAATCGACAGAAAAGCGAAAAAATAATAGAATGTCTGGGAAGTTTGTTTATAAATATTGCCGATCCATTATGAAAACGGTCTATAACTTTTCTGCAATTAGAGTCCCACCAACCGATCACTCTCACTCTCCCCATCCAAATGACAACCAAATAAAAGCAATAATATCCAAAATACGGACCCAGTCCTATAAAAACCACATATAGGGCAAGATCAATTGCTTATTCTGCAACGTGGTCAATCAAATATTCGGTAATTGCACTCTTCCTTGAATATTAAACAATCAAAAACAATATTAACCCAGGAAAAGTACCCTCATTCCATTCCTAATGACGCTGCAAGCCTTGATACCCCCTCTTAATAGCATATATCCCATCGATGGCAACAATTTTTGCTGGCAGATTTAACTGAAACATCAGTAGAAAGAATCTTAATATTTTATGCACAATCCTACAAAACAGTTCTTTATGGTTCCGATAATATATATTTTGACGCCCTCTTCTAAACAGTTCTGAAAACATTATTCCAATTATTTTCTGTCCACGAGCAGGTATATGATTCTATTTTGCTATGTCTGTTCGTTCTTGTGAAGCGGAAAAATCGATGATGCTATGAACGAGACTGGCGACATATTTTCTCAATTATAACACGTGTATTTTCATCAGCGCTATGCGATTTTGAACTTGCCCCAATCAAAACATAAATCGGTAAATCAAGATAACTGGTTGTTGTTTTTTCATTTTCGACAATGAAATAGATAAAAATACAAATAGAGAGCTTAGTTACTGAAAATAAAATCGATGCAAAGATAAATCTTTGTTTGAAAATACTCATAGCTTTGGAGGTTTGCCCACTAATAAAATAACAAACATTTTACTGTAAGAATACACTAATCCATAAAGCAGTTGAGAGCTTCTATAATAATAATAATTGGTTAGTTCTACAACATTATCTATTGGTAAATGTAATCGGACAAAATCAAAATCCAAGTTTTATCTATTTTCTGGTTTGCTACCGATGACTTTGGCATATCATTTGAATTTGGAAATAAGTATAAGGGTGTTTTTTTGCTGAAAATTATCTTAATGTCAACTGGAAATAAAATATACATTGTCCAATAGATATTACTCATTTAATCTTTACCATTCTTAATAATTGTAAAATTAGCGATTAGGTCAATGCAAACCATATTTTTCCCTAAATAAACAGCAATAAATTCATACATAGATACCAAGAAGGACAATTTATTGAATTGCTTACATTAAAATTATAACAATTATATTTTTTGCGCCAAACAAGATTGCGCGGAGATGTCTCTTTACCCAATAAATTTGCTTGATTGTAAACGAATAAAGTATAGCTTTGGAACTGTTCGAAAACAATTCTCTATCAATATATAAACAGCCCAGGAGGAAACTCAAATGGAAATAGTTGATATTCAATGTGATTCAGTTTTGAAGGATAAATTGGGTGATCTTGACACCGGAACATTTTACTCAAATACACTGAAAAATATCCCATCCTGAGGTTTTTTTACGTGAAATTTGTATCAAAGTTAGGAAAACTCTGTTTGTGAGCTGTTGCTTTATGTAATTAATATGAACAAAGAAATTATCTGTCATAATTCTCATACACTCATTTGAACGATTTTCTTAAATTTTCTACTGCTAAGATGTTTATTCCAGACTTCTATTGACTTGTCAATGCTAAGTGCTGTCGGATGCCTGGACAAACAACTGTATGAGTATTTAACGTATCTCTATGTCGTGGAATAATTCTTTCCTCAGCTATTTATATTTTACTGTTTAGAAATGTTTCATTTTAGAATTACTTTTTTCAATATTAGTAAAATTATATTACATGTGATTATATACCATGAACAAATGTAATTTCTAAAAAATGTTAATTTACACCACACCTTACAATATATAACGCTAGAGTTTTTACTCATTATTTTCTGTTGTTAAATTATTCTCGTGTATTACACCAGCCCTCGGCACCCAACTGGAATTCAATCTGGCAAGCTGTATGAAATGAGTTGGGCACCCCTGCCTTAAAGTGATCATACCTCTAGAGAAACAGTTTTTCAATGATACATTTGGTTTTTCTTATTTAGTTGCTTGTGTCCGAATCTTTGAGGCAAGCCGACCGCACTTATTAATGGATGAGGTAGTTGGCTTAGGCCGAAGGCCTCAAACATAACCGTGGGGCGGTCAAACCATAACAGGAGGGCTGTTCTTAACCCATTTGAGCGTCCCTCAGACCCCAGAATTCTGCGTGATGCTTTTCGAGGGATTCGGTCGTTTCACTTTCTCGACGCCTCCACTGGCACTCGTGAACGCATTACCGGAGCTCATGCCTGCCATTTTTGAACAGGCTGAGCCAAGCAAGCCGTCTTTCTTTGCTTTATTCGACTATCTCGTGCTTGCGACACGAGATCTGTCTACAGCCGTCCTGCACTTGGCCTAGGTTGGCCACCCTCGAGTTACCCTTGCCTCAACATGCGGATAGTACTGTACGAGGTACTCATGAGGTTTTACAAGCCGATGAAACACCAGCCGTTCAGTACAGTTCAAGTTGGCAAAAAGGAACAAGTGGCGAAATAAAAGGCAGACGATTACTCATGGCCATTAATCTCCAGGGGGAGGGCCAAGAGGTTACTGACCGATAAGAGGCTAACCGACCAGAGGCTGGCATGGCCGTCAAGGCCAGCTTGTGAGCTCCACAGTTAGTCAGACAAATGCCTCACAGGACCCGAAATTTAGATGGTTACAAGCGGAAAGAGGGAGGCAGCGAAACTTCCCCTGAAGGTCAAGCGGCTACAAGGTCCCAGAAGACAGGAAAGCGATTCAGGGCTCCGGTCAACTGCAAGACCGTTAGCACAACAACAGGATCACACAAGCTTGGCCCAGACCTCGGCAGCGCCTGGCTTCATGTGCCAAGGCCGTCGCTACCGGGGCTCAGAGCGCCGAGAGGTCAACCAGCTCCTCGGTAGCGAAGAATCGGACATATCTTGCTGTCCTAAAAAGACCCTGGATTAGTTTGTAGTTTTCTTGCTTCTATGTCAGAATGTTTGAGATGAACACGTATGCTAGAAAAGGGACATTTCAACATTTTTTAACTTTAAGCCGTCGTTATAATTCAAGTGGATTGTGAGAATGATACATTTTGGGTGAATGATGAAATCTTTAATTTGTTGTAATTGATACTTCAATACACATGAGAGGACTATTTCCATATTGTACCTTTTAAGCAATTTAAACTGATGAATGAATGTAAATCTTATTTGATAATACAATCTGAAGATAAATTGTCAAAACCCGTCCTGTGGGTACTATGAGATTCGGAATCTATGTGCATCCTGCAATCTCATATTTATTTAACACTGAATATTTTATTGAGGTAAAAAAATAAAAATTTCTACGTTTTGAAAAACGACGCAAGGGATCCCTAAAACGTCGATTTCTGAAGAATAATAAATGGAAATAAGAGATATTCATCATTAGATTATTACTCATATTTAATTCTGTATTTTATCCATTTGATAAGATAATGAAGGTTTACATAATTCATCTGATTCACGAGAATTTGTCCAAACATCGTTATTTCAGGAAGAATAACACGTGACGTGTGCTTATAATAGACATACTTTTCAAATAGGATATAGATAATTTATTTGCATGCTGACACTTCCAGATGACGCCTTGATTATTAAAGATTGGAAGCGGGTGATGTATTGACGAATAGAAAATAAACCTGTAATAGATGATAAGACATTCAGAAACGTCTACTTAAGCAGGGTTAGTGTCTAACCTTAAATATTAGCTTGAGTGATCATCTTATCATGAAAAGATAAAAAAGGCGTCCATTTACGTGACATCTGCTCATATTATGCGCATTTAATTCTAAAGTAACCAAAGATATGGAAATTTTTAACCTTCCACTTTGATATTAATTCTTTCATCACGATCACATCTCTGGGATAATTTTTTATGACTAAGAGATGTGTCAGCGACATTTGATTATATGTAAATACAAAACATCAGTAATCTCGAGTTTTTATCAATACAAAGGTCATATATCTTCCAATTGTGACGTTAAATATTACAAGATACACTTTAAACTTGATAGTTATCATTTAATAACATGCCTCATTGTATTTTAACGTTTCTGGTGCTTATCATTACTATATGGATAACAAACATGATACCTTAGATAAGCAAGTATTGACAACATTTTAAAGTTACTAAATCTACCAATGTCTAATAAAAGATTATATGTACGTTTCACTGATTTTCATTCTCTATTTTTATTAGAGTTATGCTTCTTCGCATTATATATGTTTCAGAAATATTCATTATGAGGGTAAAGATAGATTTTCAGGATTTTGCGCATGGTATTATCTAAGAATATATAAATGTTTCATGTCATATCACAGTTCATCAAGCTATTAAAACATCTATTCTGTACAGTCTAGATTCATGTAAATGATTTATTATTATGCAGATCGATAATTTCATCATATAAGGTCCTTTCTATGCATCCAATTTTCGAAAAATATCCGTGTCGTTGGTATACATTTACTGAAGTAGAATTCATTAAATAGGAATGGACCTTTAGGCCAGAAAGTCTATTGGGTAATATTTATATCGTATCAAGATGTTCACCTTTTATTGAAGCAGGATCAATGAGTTTAGAATCAAGGTAACAGTTTTGTATGTTTGTCACTAATGTTGAAACCAAGGTGCCGTTTTTGAGTCAATAAATATGGTGAATGATAATTTTATCTGTCTTATTAACTTTTGAATTTTTGGGAAACGATTTGATTTTGTGCATTCCCCCCCCCCATTTTAGTTAAACTTATCTGAGACAGTTATCAGGAAAATCCTTAGTTTTCATGAGGATTTCACTCTCTCATGACACGGATAGTACGGTTTAAAATATTGTTTAAACTAAATAAATCTTCTGGGATTCCGCGATGACCTTAGGGTTGTGGTATATACGCTTAGATATCACTCCCTCAACAACGATTGAGGCAAGATATATTTAAAGTTGAGTTCTATTTTCTTCGATTCAAATTGGATTAATCAAGTCACTTCTCAATATGCTCAACTGTTATTTCAATCACGGTTTTTATGACCAAACTTCTGTTAAATTTATAAAATAAAAGAAATAGTATTCCCTTATTCGAATTGGCAGTCTCGTCAATTTTGCCTGATGAAAAGAGAATAGTTTGAATCACGATTTTAGAAAAATCGTTTTTATACTCTAAATGGATTATAACCGGTGTATCAAACTCATTTCCCATGGCGAGCCGGATAGAATTCCAAAAGTGCTCCCCGGACCGGTCTACAGAATTTGAAAAATTCCAACATAGAAAGCAGGGTAAAAACTCTTAATTTATGCTTTATACATTGGGCTAACATTAACCATTCATACATTAGAGTCGTTCCATGGCATATAATCTCATGCTACATAATATTACTCAATGCGGAAGTAATTCGAGCATGTAAATTTTGTGAACAATAAAAAATTATAGTAGCTAAAATGAAAATTATTCCACAATATATAAATCTAGTAAGTAATTTAATAATTGGTTTTTCCAGATGTCTGACAGCGATTAGAACTGACAGGTCCATAAAACTCAGATATAAGCGTCTGAGCAGTAGAAACTTTTAGAACCGTTTTCAAATGAAGGTCTGTCAGTTTTGAGCTAGATTTTGATTATTTAAATTTATAAAACAAAACAACTGTTCAAAAACAAGCTTTTCCGAACATTGATAATATTCTTGTATAAAATTAAGTCGTCATGGGATATTTTTGTCATGTTAATGTGCAAAATGTTCCAGTGGTAGCAAAACCAAATTCATCCTTCAAAATAGAATCACATCGAATATCGATTAGTCCCATTAGTAATTCCTCTGGTGCTGTTTTATGAATTTATGGACAACGGGTGTCGAACAATTCCAAAACTATTTTTCATGAGTTTAAAATCAGCAAATCTATTAAATCCATCGCTCAAACCTGGGATTTTGTGACTGTAAATTTTGGGAGCGCACATCATAGCTTAAGCCTGTGTCAAATAGAAAAGATTTAATAGTTGGAAAATGAATTGGATTATTTTCAATCAAGTGCTTTTCGTATAATTCGAACTTAGAATCAAAAGCACAAATTCTTTCATATAGATCGATTACGACTTTATTACCTCCCTTATTTTTTCTGTTAAATTCATCAAATCGCCCAGTAATATCAATTAAAAAATCTAAATCTGTATGCCATGTATAGCCACAACTCTGAGACTGAGCATTCTTTCATATTCCTCAATATTTTCATTTCATAATTCAATTTAAAATAAACGCCATAGATGCGAACCCTGACAAAACTATTTAACTTCCTTATGATATGGCAGAACGTACAAACTTCTAGCGTCCTCCAACAGGCTATTAAATTGTCTGTGGTGAAAAACATTCGCTCAGATGAAACTTATCGTCATTACCACGATATTCATTACATCTCCCACCTTCATGATTTGGCTGCAAAACGATTCTTGTGATGTAAAATGTAGTTCAAATTGCAGATATCCGAGTTTACATTCAGTTGTTGTAGCTTTTCTTTCAACTTTGTTGAGTCCCCAACTTTCTTGCTTATCATCTGAGGTGCTCCATCAGTGGCTAGACTCACAGCTTGATTCCAATCAACAGAAAATCGGTCAAGGCTTTCTTCCAAACATTGATATACATCGTCTGCAGTTGTTGTATCTATCATTGGATCCATTCAACAAACCCTTCCGTTATATTGATGTATTTATCATCTCCGCGAATGAAATCAGCAAGTGGAGCAAGTCAGTAATATCTGTACTCTCATAAATTTCAACTAAAAGCGAAAAACGACTTTACCTTTTCTGAAAGCTGACTATCTTTATCACGTACCACATTAACAAGTCTCTCACTACAAAAGTGTTTCTTGACAGGCTAATAGTAGAAAATGCTTGTCGCTTATCAGGTCAAATCAATTTTGCTTTCAACAGCATGCACTTCTTTATCATCTCTCCATTTGAAAACTGGTTTGATGCTAAAGCTATGTGATGAGATATGACAGCTGGCTTTTACACAAGCTTCTTAATGTGATTGATTTTTTGAAAGAATGACTGTTGTTACCTCAATGCTTTTTCAGTCAGGAACTTTATCTTCTCGTATCTTTCCTATGTGCTTTTCAAGTTCACTATCATTAGATTCGTAATGTCTTCGGAAGTTTTATACTTTCGCAAGCGGTGATTGGATGCAGTCAGATAAAACATGTTGTTTAATGATTGACATCAATGATAGAATAATTTGCCATTTTTTCTGACTAACGCGATGCTTGATATGTTTCTCTTTATTACCGGCACATCATATGTAAAATCCGTGAAAATGATAGGAAAAAGTTTTTTTGCTTCTAATTCATTTGTATCTCAATCAATCGAGAACATTTGTTTTTTCAATTATATATCATATGCTTGACAAACACGTAAATTTCCGTCGAAAAATAAATTTGTAGTTCTTGAGTTATTTGGGAATAATTTAATTTTTACGGGTTTGAGGCGGGAAAAAAGATCGGAATCGGGACTGGCTAATGCAATAATATAACTGTAGTCACAATATCTTCGACATTACTGTAGTTAGATCAAAAGTGAAAAAATCTAGAAAAAATAAACTGAGATGGGATAGGATTTGTGTAATGATATATATATAAATACTATATCCTTACTAACGTAGAGAGCGCTGGGTGGTACAGACGGCGACCACTCGG
>JWZT01002253.1:163473-203142 GCA_000827895.1 Thelohanellus kitauei
TTTCTGGTCTCTCAAAAAAGTCAATTTATAGCAGTTGAAACTTCTCAGGCAAGCAGAAAGTAGGTTTATACGGCAGTCAACGGAATAATATTACATAACTGCAAAATATACTAATGATACTCAATATCGATGAATCAAATTTAGCCGTCGATATATTGTCTTACCAGGTGATTAATGGATAAACACAACTCCCACATTCTAGAAAGAAAACTTACGAGGACGAAGAGAACTGATGAACCCGACCATCATCTGTGACAGTGTACGTCACAATAGAATTTGGTGTCGTCATTATATTGGTGTGAGAATTTTCAGCAACATGAGCCACACACCAATTTATTACTTGTATTGTTAGAAGAAGTTACTGTTTCATACCTTTGCGCTATCTAGTGAGTTTAAACGGGTATAACATTTATACAGACTACCATCAGTAAATTATAAATGGTAGGTGTCTTGGTTTGATCAAAAACTGATATCATACCTATGAATGATTATGAGTAGAATTTGCTCAAAAAGGAGACCCTGAAGATAAACAACATTTATATTGACATAAACTACAAAAAATTTTCAATCTTTACTGCAAGAGGCCAAAAAATCGCTTGAGTAGGTAAAAGATCTCATTAGAGACAACAATCCGATTAGTTAGTGGAGTAAACTTGGCGAGAAGGTCGTCTCGAAATCACGTAGAGGATATAAGATCACAATTAAATCCGTCCAATAGCCTCCATTCAGGCACTTGCCAATTTCAGGCATTAGAGCCGAATTCCACTAACCATACATTCAAGACGACATTTGTCCACATATTGTAAGTATATCTGAGCACAAAATGGAAATTGTCAAATTGAGAAACCGAAACCAAGTCATGGTCTGCTTGATTCAAACAGCAGAAACTGGGATATTGATTATATAAAGGCTATAGGGTGCTCAAATTTTGACAAAAGATGCGATTTACTCTCAGATGACGGATTTTCACGATGGCTTGAAATAGTAATAACACCAAAGCATTGTGCTAGATTATCACTCCTAATCATTACCAAAGATATCAAACCAGCTACTGAAAAATGTCTTATTTTCATACTGACCTAGGACGTCAGTTCAACTGTTAAATGACCAAAAAATATGAGTGAGGCTAGGAATAAAGATTATATTATCAGTTACGCTGTTAATACAAAGAAATATTGCATGCGCGTCGTGTCCAAAGGATAAAATTATGACTAATATGTTTTAGAATGGAGACATTAAAAGGATCAAAAATTGAATACCATGCTAAAATCTGTCAGGACGATGATCTAAAACTCGCCTAGACAGACCATTCGATAAAGTCTGACGTAGGTGAGTTATTGTTTTATTGTTCGAGAAATCTTTACCCTAAAAGGTACTCAAAAATGTACCTACCACAACAAGAGAAACAGCTAACGGCAGGAGAATTCGAAATTATCGATGACATTTAAAATTCACCACAAAACAAATGATATTACGATTGAACTGAGAAATAAAATGTAATTGATGTAGATGATTTCTTGCCAGTCAAAAACCAAAGAAGAGCTTAGAGCAAATTCTTCGATAGTTTTTTAAAACTAATTGTTGAATTTTATAGAAGAAATTAGGTCACTGACGACACAAACTCCCGACCGCAGAAAATCGTCCGACGTTGTCGAATGACTCGAATCCATTACAGATATATCTATACGTACAAAAAGTTACCCCTTTTTTTATAACTGAAAACGGATTTTGTAAGTTTGTGCATATATTTCTAAATTCGGTCAGAAAGTGAGGAAAAAAACGGACATCAACGAGACTATTGTGAGCAGAAACTCAAGAGACATGTTGAATATGGATCTTTTAAAAAGTTTTATCAGGGTTCAGTCCGATATAATATTAACATATTCTTTTCTAAGACTCATCCCATTATTTTTACCTGAAGATAATGAAATCAAAAGTTTGAGAATGAATGCTAAGCTTGACAAATATTTGTCCGAAAATACGGCAATAATGTAAAAAAGTTGATAAAAACTGATGGTCATTGATAAAAGACTTTAGAATTGCACTAAATCGCTAAAAATAAATTCTAAAAAATATATAAGCAGATCGTATGATAATGAAAAAAAACACTATTTTTCTATAAAAATAACTAATTTTCATGGAGGTGGCAAATTTCTGATATTGATAGTATTGGACAGGTGCAACAACATCGGTAAAACTGAAAAATTCAAGTGTTATCTTCTAGAATGTCAAAGATTTACTTCTATACTGGTTGAAAAATTTCACAAAAACGGTTTTAACATATTATGATGGAATGCGACTGAAGACAACTTTTGTATTTTCGGTACACACATACGAAAAGATACCTGAATAAAATTGACAGCGTTAATAATTTGTGATAGTCCAAATGGTAAACATGCGAAAATAATTTCTGTTATAGCTAAAAATGACAAAGAACTGTGATTTCCTTCACGCGAAAACCAACACATAACTTGTCAATATCTGTCTTAATCGAAAATAATTCACAACCAAGGTAATGTGGATGGATTTATGCATTTACATATTGTAAGACACTGTTCATTTCGTACATTTGAGTATTCAATAACATTTAAATCCATGTTTGGGTATTGATAGAACATAATTATTAATTTCAAGAGAATCTCTTTTATCGGTAAAGTTAATAACGCAAGAAAATTTTTCAAGTATTCAAACGTTTATTTGGGTATTTCATTATGGGAAATTTGGTTCTAGTAATCCGCAATTATCTTGGCAAAGTCACAGAAAATCAGTGTGAAATTAATATCAAATAGTATCTGCTTGAGTTTATCTTAGGGACATGGATTTTAGCCAACAAATTCATAAAAACATGGTAACTGATGTATCATAAATCTCTTTATCATACCTTTCGAACTTTAATAATAGTTTGAAGCCGATATGTGAAGAGAGATATTCTCTGATTTAAAGTGATATCAAAAGCAGCAACATTAACTTGGTTAATCCAGAAATAAAATAAATCATACAAAGCTCCGGTCTCTAGAGAGGAAATATAGGTTTATAATTGGGTGTTTTTAGTCAAATGCTGCCTATTGCTGCTGTGGTTGGAGCGGTTGTAAAATGTCTCTCATAAGAGAGTTGTGTTTGGGACGGCAGCTGATTGGGTGGTCATGTGTTGGTTCGGTAATGTAACAGAATTGGTTTTTAATTCTCCAGTGATGGTATATAGTGTGAGTAATATAAAATCTTAATTTTGAAGATTTATGAAGTATAGAACCACGATTAAATGATCCTGATAAAAATTATGGGTTTTGACAAAAATGGTTTAATAAAGTCTAACGCTTTGCATTTACACATGACATTAATGTTTTTGCCTTATAAAAAGAATTTGTTTTGGTCACGATTAATGTTTTCTCCTTAAAACTACTAGAATATTCAAGATCAAATCAAAACTTACACGCTGTCGGTATTTATAAGATGATATAACTGACAATTCCGTTATTTATACTAATGAAAATTACTGAAAAATATTTATTAATGTCTATACCGAGGGGCTTGAAAACTGATTCAGAAATCATTTAAAGCCTATCCAATTTTTTAAATCAGCCTATCAAATTTCGGATTTGAAAAATCCTAAGGATGAAACCGAATGCGTTTTGAGTTATCATTTGACAATATAATACAGTCAACTCCGGTTAAGTGCACACCCTTCGGACCAGAGAAAAAGGTGCAATTAAGCACAGTGACTCTTATGTGATTATCAAATGCATTTCCGCCATATCCGTTGATACAAACATGTCGATACAACAGCTACTCTGAATTTCAACCAGATACAACGTTTTATATGAACTGCGATTTAAATGAAGAGTGCCAGCTGTATGAACTAGTATTTTAACGCTAGCTAGGCACTAAATTTATAGGAAATAATTATAATGTCGAAGAAATATTTGGAACCTCTAAATTTTAAACGCTAGTGTCATTGCAATTTCCTTTTTTGCCACTTATTTTTAGGGTTTCAAGTGTCAACATGTATAACCTAATAAGTTTATTACTGATTCGACGAAAATTTGAATTTAGTTAAAAACAGCATCCTATACTCAACCTATCACATATATAATGTTTAGCTTAAACATACTTAAAGTAGTCGTTCATTGTCTTTTGAGCTCTGTTTTTTCTATTTATTATGTGCAACTGATTTGTCAGTCAGTAAAAAACTCCGTAGTCGTCGCAGTCCACTGCACCCAGGGTAGACCGAATCCTCTTCTGGCTTTTAAGGAAGTCGATGAAAGTTACCGGTGGTAGAGTTGGGTGGTTGTTAGCGTTCGTCTGCACGGTTGTCAAAGAGCATCACTATCTGTCAATTTTGGAGACGCATTTGATTGTACATCTTATTCAACCAAGCCTTCTAAATATACCTTGTCATCCAAGAATTTCGTTAGCTTCACAATCAATAATAAGTGACTTCAGCTTCTCACTCCCGTCCGTGATGCATGCAAACAAAAGAATAACCAGTTCTTATGCCACCTTATATGATGCTATTTGGCTGTTTTTGAACGAGAGAGTTCCCCAGGTATGGCGCGCCAATTCAGTCCAGTTTCATCAGTGTAAAATGTCTTTTGCTTCGTTGTCCTTAGTGAGTAGGTGGTGCATCCTTAATCCAGCTTTCTGCATCAATTTTATATGCGTTTTGCTTCTCACAATTTAACTTTTGGAATTAAATATTGTTCCTTTCCATTCATCGTTCCAACGATCTATTGGTTCAATCAAAATCTTACATTTAAACCTTGTGCTAGTTTTTTCGCATTCTCCATTAGCAGAGACCACTGATTGGCAACTGGCGATTTCTGGCATTGGAAAACCAACGCAGAAGTGCTTCTTCAACATCTTCTGCATTGCATGTTCGTTTGCTTTTCTGTATGGGTTGGTATTGTTCTGCCAATTCTGACGAATACGCTCTTTGTTTTTAAGTATACATGAAATTTGGCTAAGATGAACGCCATAATGTCTTGGGATTGTCTAATGAGTTTTTTTTCTATCCACAAATTTAACTCGTCGATTCGTTCAGAAAGTGATAACTTTTTGTTCGAATGAGATTCAGACAAATTAGTCTTACGAAAATTTAATTAAATGTAGCTAAATATTAGAAACAGACACACCGCAGTACATCACGTGGTGACTGAGTGGGGTCAAGAGATGTGGCCGTGAAATGGCCTTTGTGCAGACTCGGGTATCCATTAAACTGGTGCGCAGATATCCCGAGTAAATATAGAAACTATATGGAAGCCGGACCGAATGAGTGTGTGTGCATAACAGGAGTAGACTCATCCAGAGTTGACTATATCTAAAATGTGGACACCGAATATGGTTTAGGAAAACCTCAGAAATGCGATTTGAAGAGCCAATAGTTCATAACAACGTCCATGAATTTCAGGGCGTGTCACTTCGCATGACATCGTAATATCAAATTATAAAGTGTTTTTCATCAAGATTATGTGAAATTGTGACGTGAGATACTCTGCACATATTGGTGTAAATGTATACCCTTGTCTAGTAGTACTGCCATCACCAGGCGTAGTTTTACTATAAAGAGCGGTCCGTGATAGAGTGATAAAATGAACGCTCAAATATTTTTGATCGATGATCAGCTATCAATAAAATACTCCATGTGGTTATGTATGTTGTATGGTATCGTCGCGTCATCAAATAGTTTTAAACCATAAGCTCCTTATCATAATTCACAAATGACGTATTAATAAATCAAATTAATACGTAAAAAACTTGATGTCCTCGTTGAGTTTAATTGAGCTGTCCCTACTATAAGCAAGAAATCATTCAAGTCAAATTTGTATTTTTAGCCTCCAAAATCATTTGATGGTTCTTACCGAATCAATTGCTTCATTGTTATACAACAATTTCGTCATCAAAACCCACAATTTAAGTAAAACATCAGAACTACAGATGTTCGACTAGTTGCTACGATGCCAAAGACTTGATTTAAACAATTATGAGAACAGTATTGACTCCTCGTTCGTCGTAAATATAAATGGTTCAGACAATCCGATTGATGACCTGTTAAATCACCTATAATATTCCCATCGAACATAAAATAGTTAAGTTCATTTCTGATTGACTTTAAACGATTCAGAATCTGTTTTACTTACATAAGATTGGTTTGATTCGTCTAAGCCCTAAATATTAATACGTTCACTTACTTCATCGTTTTTGTATAAACTCTTCCTATTTTGACATCTGTTCTACACGGAAAAGTATGAATATCGACGACATTTTCTTATCTTGTGGACCCTTATATATCAGGGCTTAATTCCCTCATTTTATGTTGACTGGTCATTAACTTGGAATTGCAATGTTGATATTTGTGATTCGCTGTTTATTTTTATGTTCGTTTTATTACCAAATTTACTCTAAGAATATTTACGGTTTAGGTGTGAAAATACGTATTAATGGAGCACTAAAATTAAGACAATCCTGTCATTATTTCAACGAATTATTTTTATTTCCATATATTGACATTTTTCAACTATTTAAGCTTGGATTATCGCCTTAAATTTCAGCCGCCTCATGCTTTCATTTGTGCAGGTCGTTCTCGCATCGTCTGTTCTGCAGATAGCTTTTGGTAAATTATTATCATACATAGCTGGTTTAAAAGGTCCCTTAGATTGGCTTCTTCAAATATGACCAGTATTTAATGTTGGCTGCCGGCGGATATAGACAGAAAGTTGTTCGTGTCGACCCCTCCTACGTATCTCGAGTATTTTTCATTTTTATTATTTGCCTATAACACGAGACGATTTAGCCAAACTTACTGAGATGAGCGTAAGCTCAAAGTTTTAAAAGGACGTATGCGCGATTGCTGCCCAAAGCAAATAGGGACTTTGGTCGTGATACGAAAGTCAACTTTCAATTATCTTCGTAATTTATCTTATAATAAATTAGAGATGACTTCGATTGTCACCAACTCCGTATGGACAATTTCAATTCATTTAACATGGTAAGAGTCAGCATTAATAACTAAAACGTCGCATTCTTGATTTGTATTCAAAACTTAATTAGACTAAATAAAAATATGTGTAATTTGAAACAAGAATAAGATTCATTGATTAGCATGAATTTCTAATTATTTCTTAAAAATAACGAAAAGAATATTATTTTTAATATCTATGCTTGTTCATTCAAATTTTTTGGCCGTTTCATAGTTGCGAGTAGAGATGCTTTTCTATATAATAGATGTTCGTACGTATATTGAACGACTTTATAGGTGCGTCGAAGAGCATCAAGAATATGTGCATTAAAAAGCAAAATTGAAAAAGATATCCAGAAACACCATATGATTTAGAAAGTATCTAAATAACTATATTTTTACCTCGTATCCTAGTGATGAATCCTCTCCTTCCATTTCTTCCAAAATGTGATACAATACCAATCCTAATTAAAAATCAATCAGGTATGTTGAAAAGTAAATATTAAAAGATTTACTTTACATTCAATAAGATCTCTTTAAATTAGTCTGATCGTAAATTCAAATTCTAAAGTTTTACATGTTAAAAAGGGACTCAAAATAAAATATACGAAATGAATCATGTTGAAAGTGTCAAAATTCGCAAAAATTAAATATTTCCACCAACAAATTGAGGTTAAATTAGGGAAAAAGTCTTTAAAGCAATATTAATTTTCCATCAATACACGTCGAATTTATATATTTTAATATAACTTCAACCAGTTTTTTAACATGCACACTCGGAAGCATCTGTTGGGGAAACATGTGGATATTTAAATCTTTACATGCTTTTAATGACTACTTTATGTGTTGGCCTTTGAAAATTCTCACAATATCTTAGTTAAATCGTGAATTACTCAATCATATATATAAAACTATCTTATAGAAGCTGCTAAGTTATTCAGAATCTAGGATATTAAGCTAGGGGTAAAAAAGCGTTCTCCTAAACATTAAATATTTCAATTTTCGTAAGCTTAATCACACTAAGAATGAGGACAACGAATGTTGACATGTCTGTGTGACAATCTTAATATTTTTCTCAACAATTTTTAATTTTTTTACAGCTTCAAAGAGTTTAAACGTTTCTCATGGCTTTTGCAACATTAATTTAATGAACGATCCTCATCTGCGTTATATTAATGCTGTTTCAAATTCAAAAAATTCGCATCGAACTTTTATAAGTGAACCTATTAAATGATACATGATCAGGATTATATCATTTTGTCATATGATTCGGCTTGCAAAGGTGAAATATAACTTCTACATATTCAAATGTTTACATAATATTTATCTTAAAAACATCTGCGATTGTACAATACAACATTGACTGGTATTTGAGAGTATTAATACCTATCTTGATAACATTTTCGCACAAGATGTTATAAGATGGACAATATTTGTCACGTAACAACTATAATATCAATTTATGAATTCCAAACCTTGATTAATGTTGTCTGTAAAATCAAATTTTATGAATAAAAAATATCTGTTCCTGATAAAATATTCAGTAGATACTTCAAATATTATCAGGCAATGATCTCTGATAACAATTACTTTATTTTTAATCATTTAAATAATTCTTTTACATAATACCAGAGGAATTTTTTTATATTGCGGACCTCACGAACTGTCTAAAATCTGCTCATTTTTAAAATCATAACACTTACACATTTTTGTGCATCAATATTGATCAGTATTTTAAATATATCAATTGGTTTAAGTTGACTGTGTTTTGAAGATACAAATATTTGTTAATATGCGAGTTAAATTATCAATGAAATTTTGCCTTCCACATTTAAAACGACCAATTTCAGTTTTAAACTAGGCGTTTAGAATGTCATGCAAAAGTATAAAACTCCTTTTTAACTAATATTACCCCATGGTGAAGAATATTTCAAATGGTGTAATAAAATTAAATACAAGAATGTATTTTGATTTTTTCTCTTTATCGAATACTTTTCAAATAATCAATGTCTCTAATGAATCAATTTTTTGTCATTTCTTTGGATATTTTCCCCGTATAATTTATGAATTTTTTTTATTTTGACAGAATATTGAGAATCAAATTTTAGCTAAATATCCATTTCAGATTAAAAATTTTTTAAACCTATTTGCCTTTTTTCTTTCTGATGGATTAAAGAAATAATCAGTTATAAATTAATAAATCAACCGATTGGGCTGATAATCTGTCATCAGAAAATCCTGAAATGAATGTTCAAAGATACAAAACATATGTTGAAGAATTTCAATTCATTTTATGTTGAACAAAAAATTTAGAATGGCATAAAATAAGCAATCATTCCGCTTAAATCAAGAACAAAAATTTCCCGTGAAATGAAGGAGAAAATCATTCAATGTTCTTTATACACGCCGGCATAAGTGCTATTTCATTAAATTCAAAGATAAATTTTAAAAAGTTCGATTATCAAATAATCATAAATGTTAATTCTGTTATAGGCCGAAAAACCATTTACAAAAATAAGTTGACTATTATGTTCTTTCAAGTTGATTCATAATTGTTGGGATGATATATAGTGAATACTTAAAGTCGATTTCCGAATTCCTTTTCTCTTTTAAAACAAATATTTTATTGAAAATTATAAAATATACTGCCCACACGGGTTTACATAATTAATTTCCTGATGTCGAATTTTATAATTGATTATACATAAAGAATTATTTGGCAGAATCAAGTCATAAAACTTGTATCATATATAATTGACATATAAAATGTTTTACCTATTGCTTGATGGATAAATATCAATATATTTATCGAAGTAATAGTCCATCTGATAACTTTGATAATAACAAGTGATCTTTTATAACCGAATTCATTCAATAGAAAATGAGTGGAGAAATTATAAATGATCATATAAACGACAACAGCTGCGTAGAATATATACCCTAAAACAATGTGAGGTATTTCAAAATTTTTAATCTATTTGAAAAGCAATATACATCGAATATGAAAACATTGACAAACAGAATATCAACGAGTATTCCAATACAGAGACATGCGAAATTGGTGTATTTATTCCAACCTAATCTACGAAACTGATTGTGTTTATTGATTAATATCAACAGGAACGAGTATGTTGATAATGATATAAGAGATAGGAATATTTCTTTTGTTGAAATATCAGTAGCTAATTCACTATTATAAAAATTCAACACCTGTAGTCCCAAAGAATATCCGGATTATCCCCAAGAACCTTGGTTAGCACAAATCTGTTGACATGTACGTTTGTACCTCGATACAATAGCAAGTATGTTTGCGACGATGACAATACCTACATGTACTGTGATTTGTTGGCCGGTAATATATTCTTGGGATCTGTCAAAGAATGTTTGAACATCTTTTTATGATACAAATTTACCAATATCGGATTTTGAATTCTTGCTCATTGATAATCTTGATAAAAAGTATCAGGAATTTGTGCTAGTATATTAATTATATCTTTAATAGACGAGAATTTGTTAAAATACTTTGTCAATTTTTTTTTGAATTTATGACAAATTAGTTTGTAAAATGACCAAAACCCCAAATATATTACCAAATACCATCATTTAATATTCATTCATGCAATTTCTCAAGTATTAATGATCAAGACTCAATTTACCAAACATTTTGATAATTTCTGCTTCAATAAATCAGATAACTCAAAATTCTATGATTTATGTGTTTTTAATCGTTTGGGGTGTTTATCGACATTTGTCTAGAATAATACACAAGGTATTTTTCACAAAAATCTTTTTAATTATTATGAGATCTAAAACTTAAATCTATCAGATTTATAAATGCAGAAGCGAAAACATTTATCTATATTGAATTATGATTCGAATAGGGTCATAAATTGATTCGGAAGAATATGATTCCAAATGAAAAAGTGAGACCATTTTTGATATTGAGTTAAATATTACATTCATTTTTCTGCATTTTGGTATAATAATAATTTAGAGAGAAATTTATACCTGCGGAAAATCTGAATTTATTGAGATTTTATACATGATCAAACCTTGTCACTATTTTTCTCAATTTGATGTTTTTTCTCTTTTTAATATGTTTTGAATTTCACAGAAAAAACTACAAGTTTTTAGGTTAACTTTAATTGTAATCATAAGGAGACTGGCATAAATGAAATATGGAGTATTGCCTACCAAGTCTGAATCCAGATACACCTCTTCATTTTACCTCAATTAGCAGACTAATACCTAGCCTTTCGCCTACTACTATTATGCTCGATTTTGAAAAATGTTCATATAATGCCCTCACGCCCGTGTTTTCTCTCAGACCACACTTAAAATATGCTTCTATCATCTTTGCCAAAGTTTATTGCGTAAAATTCAGCAGAATCCGCCCACTTTGAGTAGACATATAGAATATGGGGATTTTGTGATAACGCAAAAATGATATTGGCTATATGTTTCGTGCTTATCCCAGATCCTTAGTTCGCTTTTGAGGAATTACTATGTAAAAATTTCTTTATTAATGATGTTCCAATCTTACATTTTTTGAAGATAACGACATTGCCAAATTGTATGATAAAACAAGAGAAAATCACATTTATTTCTTTAACTTTAAGGAAATCTTAAGATGCCACTATTAACAACAATGCTAGAACTAACAGTTCGGTCGATAGGTGGCGCAATGGCTTCGCCATATTTTTTCACTTACATCATTCAGATATTCTTACATTCATAGAATGATTAAAATCAGGCCAAAATTGGAATGAAGTTAAACTAAGCCAATTACTCTTTAGAATGATTGTTTCAGTTTAACGCAATAGATAAAACGATCGTAATCAAATGCTTATTACAGGGTTTTCATTTAGTATCGAGCATCTTTAACATTCAAAATTGCGCACCTGAAAACATATATGATTGACAGCTTAAAATGTGTCTATCCGTTATTATTTAGTTCATAATTTTATTTCATGGGCAAATGAGTAAATAAGGTCCCCATCCCAACAATGCAAAAATGTAGAAATTATAGAATATTAAATGATTTACATTTCCAATGTTTACACTTACCAATAACTTGTCTAATGCGGGGTTGGATATTTTAATGATTGGAGGGGATTACTAAAAACTACTTACCATAAAGTTTCAATTCACTTGTGATATTTCTGGGAAAACAACTTCTGCAATGCGTGAAAGGAAAAATCTCGTTCGAACATCTATTTTGACGGTCAAGAAAGTTGCTTGTTCAAAACCGGTCTGAATAATTTTTTAAATAATTTCTGCGTTTTTGCATTATGGGGCAGGGACCTTATTTACTCATTTTACCATTTAATAAAATTATAAATTAGTAAATAATGGGGAGACTCATATTTAGCTGTAAATCACGTATATCGTTTTCAGATGCGCAATAATGAATGCTCGGGTGCGCAAGGAGTGACGCTAGGGATGCTCGATAGTAAATGAAAACCCTGTAGTATTCAATATTGATGAATCCACCGACGTTGCATACAGCTCACAATTATTGGTTTATACTAGGTATTTACATGATGGTGATTTTGATTTAGCCTCTGGATACTGGCAGATTAAAGTCGACGAAAATGATGCCCCAAAGACCGCGTTTACGACTCCATTTGGATTTTACGAATTCGTCACAATGCCCTTTGGACTTATTAACGCCCCAGCCACATTTCAAAGAGCGATGGAGAATGCTTTATCCGCTTTTCTCAATAAAAACTTACTTATATATCTTGATGACATAATAATATTTAGTCAGAACGAAGAGGAGCATCTTGACCATATTAACGAAGTGCTATCTGTCATCGAATCTCTTAACCTCAAACTGCGGAAGGAGAAGTGCCAATTCTTTAAAACCGATATCAAATACCTTGGGTTTGTGATCAGTGCACAAGGTATTAGGACAGACCCCGACAAGTTAAAGTGTATCGCTGAATGGAAAAAACCTAACTGCAGAAAAGATCTTCTATCCTTCCTCGGATTTACTTCTTACTATAGACAATTTATCAAAGATTTAGCCCACTCAGAAGTTAAACTACGTGATCTCACTCGAAAACATCAAACATGGGATTGGACAGAAGCTCATGATGCTGCGTTCGAGAAAATAAGATCCCAAATAATGTCATCTCCACTGTTACATTATCCCTGCAGAAAAAAAATGTTCATTTTAGACTGTGACGCAAGTGAAAGAGCACTTGGGGCGGTCCTAAGCCAAGTGGATGAAAACGGAGAATACGTCATACAATTCGCAAGTCGCTCCTTGGCAAAGAGTGAAAAAAACTACTCAACGACAAAAAAAGAACTATTGGCAATAATATGGAGTATTAAAAAATTCAAACCATACCTCGTTGGTGCTCATTTTAAAATACGCTCTGATCACAAACCATTAGATGGCTTAATTAAAACATCGGATCAGGAGGGGCAATTAGCGAGATGGATGGAATTTTTGAACCAATTTGATTTTGAGATTTTGTATCGACCGGGAGCTGATCATTCTAATGCGGATGGACTATCTCGGTCGTGTTTCGCAGTGAATATGTACGAAGAGTTATCGATTTTTAGCAAGGATGAATTCATATCCGAGCAACTAAAGGATGAAAATCTTTCCTGGATACGGCGTATTATAGAAAATAAGGAGGTGGCAACTAATCAAGGGGAATTAAATTTGATAAAAAAGACTTTGCTAAATCTTAAGAATTATTTACTTATACGCGAAGGGATACTCGTTAGAAGATACGATAAACAAGAATATGCAGCATTTAGAGTTCTAATACCAAATAGCTTAATTTCGATGATAATAAAAGCTGCCCACGACCACATGGGGCATACTGGGTTTAAGCGGACGGCAGACCAAATTATGTCAAGATTCTTCTGGCCGGGAATGAGGACGGATATCAAGAATTGGATTTCTAGTTGCCATGAATGTAGCAGTCATAACCCTCCGTGGAAATTGACTAAATCTCCCCTAAAATCCATTGATTCGTCCAGAGTGGGAGAGTTAGTTGCGATGGATATTATTGGGCCGTTACCACGTGTTAGAGAATTTCGTTACATCTTAACAATAATTGACCACTATTCAAAATGGCTCACAGCAATCCCATTAGGACAGACGGATGCTAAAACTGTCACAGAGCACTTCGTAAAGAACTTTTTGTACATATTTGGTATTCCCAATAGCCTCCTCACGGACCAAGGTTCTAACTTCGAATCCGATTTAATGAAACACATGGCAAACTCATTTAATATAAAAAAGATAAGAACAACACCATACCACCCACAAGGAGATGGTATCACTGAACGAGCCAACCGAACAATAATCCAGATGGTGTCGAAATCGATTCAGAACGACGACGAGTGGCCTGATAGTTTGCCATCACTATGCTTCGCGTACAATACTAGCCTCAATGATACAACTGGGGTGTCGCCGTTTGAAATAATATTTAACAGGCCACCTATTCTACCATTAGATGCGCTATTGGGTTGGAGCATAAAAGATAACTACCTTTGGAGAGGTGATCGCCTTAAAAAAGCGCTCAAACTGGTGAAGGACACGATGAGAGACGCAAGAAACCATCAAAAATATTATTATGACCGCAATTGTTATGATAAAAAATTCAATGCCGGAGACAAAGTATGGGTAAATTACCCTAAAGCCGACGGTGATAACGTGAGTAAAAAGTTTTCAGCTGCCTGGAGGGGTCCGTACCAAATTATTTCTGTCTCCGAGCCCAACCTACTTGTATCCATCGATGGAAAAGATAAAAACATTCATAAAAATCGTTGCAAGCTAGCAAGGGAAAGGAACGCAAATCTAATTGATAAAGTAGAAGGACCAAAAAACGAAATCACCCCACCGACTGAGAGCCTACAGCCAACTATTGTGGAGGACTCCCCAGAATGTATCAACGTAACATTCCCTAGAAGCAGATACGGCAGAGTCATTCGACCACCTGAACGTTTCGGACAACCAAATGAAATTCCTACTTTTTTGGGGGAGGAGTAGTGTAACGGATATAGTCGTAGATTAGGATATAGTTGAGCTGATGTCTAATAAGTCGGACTTACAATTGGCGTGGTCTGGAAGGAACATCAGCAAGATCCCGCCTTTCAGTGGAAAATGTTTCACGGCATGGCTCAAAAAGTTTGAGCTAGCTTGCCGTATGGATGGTATCAAAGGCGAAGATAGGAAGGATACCCTGCTCATCGCTTTGGAGCTGGAGGTACACAATGAGGTCACCTCGTTGAAATGGGACCAGTGCAAGTACGAGGACTTGGTCAAAAATTTGGAAGCGCGGTTCCTACCTGTTGACGACAAACGTTTGCGCTCAGCACAGCTACTGGAAGTCCGGAAACTGCCGTCGCAGACCTTCCGTGAATACGCATCGTCGATCATTCAGCTCGCTTCCGTAGCTATGGCAAGTGAGCCCGATCCTGCATTTCTAATTTCTATATTTACAAACGGACTCGAAGATGAATCCCTCAAGTCAGTGATTGAAACGCATGATGTCCAAACGCTTTGGGATGCAGCAAAGTTGTGCGAAAAACACGAGCATAGATCGCGACAGAGGGTTTGTGCTGCCAACATCAGTACAGATCGATTATCGATCGTCGAGCGAAAACTTGACGAATTAGCCACACAGATGGCTAACGTAGGGTTTAATAAGAGCTCGAACGTTTGTTTCGGCTGTGGTAGAAGGGGACATCTAGCGAGGAATTGCCGATTTTCCAACAGGAGGTTCGATCGTCAATTTGCTACTACCGATAAATACGGAAGATCGGCCAACTACAGAAGGAATCCAACAACGATCAGGGGAAGAATCAATGGGGTGGACAGTGAATGTTTAATTGACACGGGTTCTGAAATCTCCCTTCTAAAGTATGATTTATTTGAAAATTTTAAAATAATTTCCACATTGCACACAATCAAGGCCGATATTAAAACCGCGAATAATGGTAAAATCGATGCCGCCGGTTTGGTTGAGGCAACTATACAGATCGGAGAGGCTATCTTTTGCCACAATTTTGTTGTATCGCGATCGCTTTTCTGTGATTGTATTTTGGGCAATGATTTTTTAACAAAATATAAATCAATTATAAGTTTTGATGACCGATTCATTAAAATAGGTCCTACAACGGTACTGATGACCTGTCCTATCAAGACACAAACGAAGGCCGGGACGGAAAGAAACAATGACATTCAACTAATTAATTGTACTAGACTACATCCAGAAATATATTCTAAGTTGTCAAAAATTTTATCTCATCATAAAAACGTGTTCGCTACACATAGTCTTGATTTGGGCTGTTATAACGGGATAAAACATAGGATTGAAACAGATGACTCTCGGCCGATTAGNTTGAATCCATTTTTACCAAACGTTTATTTAAGAAGATCAATATTTTAAGGGTAAAATTTACACTGTTTTCATTCAAATGTTAACCTCAAATATTTCTCTTTTGTTGTCAAAAACAAATTCCAACCTTTAAACTGTCATCATATGTAAATTTATGTTCTCAATGAATCCTCTGTGTTTCGTTCCATATAAAGGCCTATTTTATTTCAAATCTATAATTATGATGTGAATGGTTTTCTTGACTGTTTATTTATTACTAAATTTAAAAATTTATTTGCTTTCATATTGATGTTTGTCAACGTTACTAAAAAGTTCCAGTAGATTTCTTTCACAAGGTTTTTAAACTTACAGATTAGTCAACATTTATATAATACTACATGTTATTGTCCAAGTATATATAATTTTCTCGAATTCCCCCAAATATTTCCTTGGGTCGTAAAGAAACCTCTCTCTCTATTGGTGCGTCTCCCTAAAAATATTTCATACTGTATTTCTCATTTGAACAGTTGTGAATGAATAATATTCAATTTCAATGATTATCGTCACAAAATGTTTAAGCTATATTCTTATTCATAGTTTTAATGAAACTATCTGAAACGAATCATTGAAAAGTAGATGTTTGCTGATACAATTCAAACAAAATAACATACATCAAGCATTTTCATTCATTACATATCCAATATTAAAGTGTTTCTTAGGATATTTATCCTACACATTATAACCTAAAGAATTTGATTTACAATTCATTAGCTATAACAACTTTCAGCAATTGTTTTTTAATCCTGTAAGTTTGTACAATTTGAGGTTGTTAACAGTCTACAAGAAGAATTAAATGGTAATAGACAAAACGGTTATTTGTTTTGATTTCAGGATTTTCTTGAGAATATGTTTGTCATACTATTGAAGTGGCTGTTTTAAGAGATATTATCATAACCATTGAATTATTTTGATACTTATCGATCGGATTCTTAAATGATTGCAGAAAGTCGAAAACAAACTAATATATTGGAGATAGATTTATAATGCGAAAATCTGTGATATGTTACAATCAATAGAATGGAAAACAAATGTCTTGACAGGAAAGAATTGATGCTTAACATACTTGAATTTTGTCTATTTTACTCTTATTACAGATATTTAGTTGAACTAATGTTTATGAGTTTTATTGGTGTTAAATATCATAAATTTTTTTTTAGCTTATACTCAAGACTGCATAAAAAGTAATCGTTAATCAAAAAATGTGAGAACCCATAATCCTTCCATTGCCATTTATCTATTGACCAGAAATTTTCACTAAAAATCCTGCGAATTTCAACCTTTAATTCGATTATACCTCTTTCTTAGCTTCAGTGTCAATCAGTTTTTAACAATGACAAGCGCATGAGAGTATTATTTGGTTGTTTTGCAATTTTTCAAATAGTCTAATACCGACATACAGTCACTGTAGCATATTTGTTAATTATTAATAACATCCAAATAATGTGATTCTACGAAAAAATGTTTAGAAGCCAACAGAGGCTGTCCGCCTTTAGTATAAAGCTTCTATTTACTCGTAGTTATCTTAATCAGTGTTCTATAAAGTTTAATATACCTAAATTATGATATGTCCCTGTGCATGTCTTTTTACGTAGTAATTTGAACTTTGTCTGGTATATTTTTCATGTTAAAATGACACGATAATTTGAGCACTGACTCAGCATTTGTAGGCAAATTCCTTTCAAGGCGCTGTCGGAACTGAATTCGTGGTAAAACGAGGAGTAAATTTAATGTATTATTTCAAGAATTAAATTTCAAATAATAGTTTATGATTTATCTATTGCGGAATGGGGCATCTATTTTGAGAATTATTATCTCAGAACTGCTAATAATTTATATATATATAAGAATATGGACGTAAGAGAATGGAATGAATATTCTTTTATTCTTAACTTAATAATCATCTTTAATATTCAGAATAAATACATTAAAACAATTTCCGGGTGCTTTATGCATATATCAATTTTCATAGTTTTAATTGATGAGTTTATTTTATCAAAACATATTATCTTTACCCGCTTTCAAGTGTCTAGTTTAAACTTATCGGTGTATTATGACTAACTATAAAATAATTTTTCTTCATAATCGATGTAAAAATTGACAAAAACTGTAGTTTTCTCGCTAAAACTTTATAAACATTTATTTTTCTTACAGAGCTGGAATGAGTTTAAAAAGTTTTATTGTTACATAATTTTGTTTTAAAATAAGTATTTTCTGATCACTATTTCGAATTTTTTCAACCATTTATCGTAGAGTATTTATGAAGCAATTGGCTCTGCGATTGTGGAAGAATATTAAAATTCTAAATAAATGGCTTTTCATCATAGTTGATAACTTATATCATAACATAGATCTTTATTATATTTGAAAAAATATTCATATATGCCTTCGAATTTTGTTTCTTAGCATGTGTGCTTTTGTTGTATTTCGACACAAATATCAAATGAATTAAACAGGGTAAGAACATTCACCAATTAGAACGTCATTCTTTTATTCCAAATTGAGTAAAAATTTTAAAATCTATGTAGAATATTATTTAAATAATTATTGTTTGAGTACAAATGTGATCATAATTTACACCGAATGTTATTATTTTTTTAAATCCGTATCTAATATTTTAATGGGTAATCTTAATGCATTGGTAAGGAACTTGAATTTGAAAATAAGCGATTTTTATTAAATATCGATACATATATATCCTTTGATGAAAGACTTTTTATTTCGATATGTACTCGTCAACCATCTAAATAATTCATTCAATTCATGATCCTGAAAAAATAATATTTAAATTGATCTTAAAATTCTTTTAGCTCAAAGTATCGATCATTTCTGTTGCCTATACCATGCTCTCCATGTTCGACATTAACGTTTATAATTTCAGTTATAAAAACATCAATCACTCACAATTTTTAATGACTATATAAAAATATCAATCAAATTATGTCAATCAAAAACGAAATAAAATAACAGTATTTGGTCAGAAGGGATTTGATATTTAATTTGAGTTAACTCATCGTATTTGATAAATAAAACATGAGTATTAAGATGATTCATTCATTCAATTTACTGAAAGCAAAATTAATTGATTATAAATGTTCGATATTTATGCCGAAATATTCATAAGCTTTTATATTTTCACTATGTACAATTCTAGTTACGAATAACCAACATTAGTTTGTACATTAACATTATACAACCGAATTACATTTATTCAACAAACAGTATCATTCCTACTGAGAATAGTATTCTGATCTTTATATTCAATGAGGTTTAAGTATGCTCATATCTTTAATATAAAGATATTTTTACGTCTCAAACATAAGTTTCTAGCCTTATACCATGAAAAGGAACATTTTTTATAAATCTATAAAACATCCATTTTGTTTGATCATGGTTTGGTGGGAGAGTTTAAAAAAGATAATATTGTCAGGCTTAAATTACATACATAGATTCGTCACTTATAGTAAAATCTTATTGATAGAACACGAAATGTTTAAAAAAGTCATTTTAGAAATGTTCGGGCAGATGATTACTAAACCCTTTGCTGAAAACTATTGTTGTAAAAAATGCATTTTTAAGATATTAATATGTTTTAGGCGTAATTATCTTTTCATAATGGAATAATAAATTGATAACTTATAAACGAATATGATATAGTTGTCTTCCCTAACAACAGAAGAAACAATTCTAAATCATCTATGTCACATAGTGGCATTTACATTGTTATATTTCACATAAATCGATGATTAAAATATACTAAGATCATTATAATTTTTCCATGTATCCGCTTAACTTATATTAATGAGCCATTTAGATGATGAATATGTTATAGACGTTGAATTATAATGGTTATTACATGAAGAGTATCTTTTAATTGATTCATTGCAAAATGCACCGTGGCGTATTGGTTATTGGAGATGAACTATGAATGCAATAACCGTTGACACAATACTATAGATATTTATCTAGTTCGTGGATGAATAAACCACTAAACACGCTAATATGACACAGCACAGCAACTAATTTATGATGATAAAATGAAAAGAAGATGGCCATCGAGATATTTAAGATCTCGTCAGTGATTCCAACAGCTAATATTTAAGGGATGATGCTAAAGAAAATACTATATCGCCAGTGATATCGAGTGAATTGGAAACTACATTGTATTAATTTTTTCAATCTGTAGAGTGATCTTAATCCATTTTTTCCAGATATATATTGTATTTATGAGGCAGTCCAGGGTAAGATTGAAGAATCGTTTTTACTTGGTTCGGACAACAAGATAAAATTTTGTTATTTTTAGGCCAATGAAAGGTAGTAGGAGTTACCAGATAGCAAGGCAATATGCAAACACACACATGATCGGCTCCTTCAATTTTCAGTAAAAATACATGATAATGGCAGACTGATGATTATTCTTTTTACATGTTCTCCTTCAAAGCTAACTAATATTTAAGTGTGGCCTGCTGTAGATTTTTTACAGCCATAACAAAACTATGGTGAAATATTGATCAGTTATCAATTTAAATAATGTTTGAGAAGTCCGCGATTGAAGTTATTCAAACCGATTCCGAAAACTGTAAAATACCACAATGTATCTCGTACTTAAAAAAGAACAAACTAAAGATGCTGTTTCACGAAAACTTTATAAAATAGATATCTGATGTTATGATTTATATTCAACCGTCAGAATGAATCTCAATCTATCCTCTGTTACATTCCTACAATAATAATTCTGCTAGATAGGCAGTAGAAAGTAAAATTACATTGGATCTCTCACAAATTATAAACATGTTTGAGGACGTCTATAGTGATTGAAAGAATTATTAAAGAACTATATGCCTTATATTATTTAATACACCGAGGTTATCGACATGCGAGAACACAATGAAGGGTCAGATTATAACCAATAACTATGTAGAAGTAGCACAAAGAACATTGTTGACTAAATTCTCATTAGCGAACAATAACTAATTAAATTTTTGCTAGTAATTCGATATATTCGAAATGGATTGATTTGACTTTGTAAGTATTGTTGATGAATAAAAATTGATTATTAAGAGCAGAAAATTGCAGAGATAGATAAGCTGATTATATGGATTTAGTTTGAGTGAATCAAGTCAATAAATCTAAAATCGGTTTTTGAAGATTCTGCGATTGATCTATGAACCGTGATTACGTGAAACATTTAAAATGAAAAAAAAGGAAAATTTAATATTATTTCAGCATTTGAACAATTAGTTTCTGGGTTTATTATGAATCATCTATTTTGAAACCATTCATTTTTAAATTCATAAAATTCTTTTTATTTCATCCAAATTCAACAGCACAAAATGATGCATTATAAATGCTCTTATTTATCCCATCGCACAAAACCGCATGAACAAACACTTTATGTTACATGGCCTCCTATATTAGAAACTGTATTGTCACAATAAATATAAGGTGCGAATGTATTTTTAAGGTTCTCAGATTTGGTATTTCGCATTCAACAATTATACAAAAGATGAAATGAAATTTAACGCTTCCATGAGAACGTAAGATAACAGGTTTCACAACTACACTTAAAAACAATGAGGAGGAAATAATATGCAAATTATGAACAATTCCTATAGCATAAATAAGGAAATAATGATATACTACGAACGGACATGCTGAATTTTTCGAAAGGGAACAAATATGTGCATTGTATCAAATTTATTCATGGATCTGATAGAAGTAAATCTTCAACATATCATATATGATAAATGTTCCATCCTGTAAATGTGAATCGATTACAAACTCGATATCTGCTTTTAGATATCCATGTAGTTTTCATCGGTAATTATAACCCTTTTTAGATCCGAATTAGGAGATTTTTAGTAAAATTCTAATTAGTAGATTTAAAAAATTCTTAAGAACACGTGGTAGAAATATAAACAGCTTGTTGAGCCATAATGAATTATGATAGTTGGTATGTTAAAATCATATCTAGAGGAATACTACCTACTTCCTAATTAAATTATAAATAGACAATTAATATAAATTTATCATTATATTAGTTACTGTGTTTGGTTAAATCGTATGATAAATGTTGGATCTGTATCAAAATGTGAATTATGGTAGGGGGAAATGTAGTATGTTGAGATTTAAACCTTAGATTTTTTATTTAATTTTTAACTGTCCGTTGAAAATTAAGATAAAAATATCAAAAAGCCTAGAATCATAATTTTACATTTTTCTATTAAATATCTTCGAAAATTATTTCTGTTTCTGAATCTTAAAGTGAGGATATAAAAATTCCAATCTCTGTTTGATTCGATTCATAAATTAACAATTTACGATAGGATTGAAAAATAAATCTGTCACTGAATGTATTTATGAATACTAAGGATATGTTATCATTAATTTTAATATTTATCATAACAAATCACAAAGATAAAAACATATTTGATTGAAATTTTAGTACAAACATGGTGTAAGACAACAACATTTAATGTTTTGCCATTCAAAAATAAATGTTTTAAGGTGATTCGTCTTTGAGTAAATTATTTTTTTTGTTTTTTCAGTTACATAAATTGAATCATTTCATTTTTAAAGAAATGTAAAATAATAAAATGTTTGAATCAATCGTTATCTTAACAAATATCCAAAATATAGATTTTAATTGATTACGGATTTTAATTGTATAGAAAATTTTGTGAGATAAGAACTACAATACAATCGTATGCCCGAATATTAAAGATTTAATTTCGTCCATTATTATTACATTAAAATAACTCAACGTATTAAAAAACTAACAGTATTTTATTTTTTTCTTCTATCTTCCTGATAAACCTTCCATCATTTTCAAAAGATATTTCACTAATAATAATAAACTATCTAATTATTTTTATCTCCGATTTAAATGTGTAAATATAGTTATTAAATTCTGATTTCTCAATCTGGTGTCGCTCCTGGTCCCAAATCTTTAACATTTAAAATGTTATTCAACAGTGAATAAAGGTTTTTCTGTGTTTTAATACATAAGAAATCATCAGATATAAAATCTCAGTCCATTATTTAGTCACAGTTCTTCGAGAAACTAATTAAATATTCTTGTTTGTATAAGTTGTTAAACCCTTTTATTACAAATTATTTTCCCAGTACATATCAAATTTAAATTACGAAAACTGATGATAAAAGTGTTTTCTATATTCCATCTAAGCTAAAAAAACCGTATAAAGGCTTAATTTAAGAACCTATGATTATTTTTGGTTGGTTTTTGCATAAATTTATACACGTCAAAAAGCTAGTGGCGATTTGTCAAAATTCGTACATTGTGTGATAACCACTCATACGTAAACAGTTCTATTGAGCTTTTTATTATTCGTTGTAGCCTTTAACTTGTTTTATTATTTTTCTATTTGCCTACAGAGTTCTCTTAAAATTATAGGAAACTTCATAATTTTAATTTTTGTAAGGGTGACACAATTTAAACGTCTATTTATAAAAATACACATTAAATATCAGAATGACATAATAAATGGTATTCAGATCAAAATGTGTTGTTTTATTTGTCTCTTTTATTTTAAGATATTTTTCTGACGAGATCACCTAGATGATATTCAGGGATAGACTTCTGTTTATAACTCATAGGGATTTTTAATTATCAATCCCCTAAATGATAACTAAGAAGGGTTTACAGATTGTTTATAGCAGTTTAAAATAAATGTTGAGAACGAGTAAACGTAATTTATTAAAATCAGATCGATGTGTTGTTCTTTGTAATGTTATGAATCATTTTTTATGATTTTAGACGAGATTCAAATGAAAAATTTCTTAACTGTAAAACAAACCATTTTTACTAATTCAGATTGAGCCAAGTATTCGAAAGCAATGCCGTAACAGTTTTGAAAGAAAATTTAAATGATAATATTAACTTATGTATCTTAAAACAGCGGTTCTCAACCTTTTGGGGATGCGACCACTTAAACCCTCTAAACCCTTTTAAAACACGCTGCCACCCACCATGCCAAGATTTTGTTATTTCAGCCATAATTAACTGTACTTTTTTTAAATTTAAAAATCGTAATAATAGTATTTATATTTGAAATACAGGATATAATTAAATGTTTACAAACTGAACATAACATTAGTTTTATGTTATTTGCTAAACAACATGCAATTTTTTTTTCGAAATATAATTCAGATTATAATTTAATAAATAGAATTTAATATTTATCAATTTGATTTTTTATTTTTCAATATATACCAAGCACGATATTCATGTTGTATATCTATATGTTAAATTAGTACCAGATCTTAAACAACAATGTAAACTAAAGTTATAAAATTTTGTTTTGACAATATGTGCAAACAAGTAAATATCAATGTGAAGGTTGAGCTTGTTTCTGTTTCACCAAATCTGGAATTCTTTGGATTGTTTTATCAAGAACAAAACGGAGGTCGTTTTCTGACTCAATTCTGGTTCTATATTTAGACTTGATAAATAAAAGTCTGTAATGTCCATCTTATCGAAGATATGTTGTTGTAAATGGAGAAGGAAGGCTAAAACCGTTTCAGATATTACCGGGTATGACTTAAAGCACTTAATCGAGAATTGTTAAATTTGCGTTGAAGAGAGATCGGTTTTTGAAACATAGCTATTATTGAGTTCAATAAACACTTCCTGTGATGTCTTGGGAAGATCTTCAACGTTAACATTAAATCGACTTCTTGCTGGTGCAAAAGCGGTGTCAAGTAGATTTTTGAATATATTATGATACTTCATCCCCAAGGATGTAAGAATGTTCTTTCACAGTAATTATCATTAATTTCTTGGATCAGGTTCAACTTCATTTTCCTTATAGACCCGGGTTAAGGTTGGTTGTATGCAAATTTTATTTTCGTCCAGGTTTGTATGCTAAAATTCATTATAAATGATTTAATCTTTTCTGATAAGTCGAAACATGTTGCACCTGGTCCTTGCGATGATCAATTTAACTCCTTCAATATTGCAAATATTTCAACCAGATACGCCATTTACCTTACGTTATATTTTTCACCATGATATGCATCGAACTGTGGTTTTTCTTTATGATAAAATAAAGTTTAAAATTCTGCAAGAAGGCCAAGAACACGTTCTAGAACTTTTCATCGTGATAACCATTTTACTTCTGTGGGTCAAAACACAACATTGTTGGATCCATTAAAAACGTTACAAATTAGTGAAAGCAGTCCACTCTTCATCTGAATTTGTTTTAATAAAATTAGTGGAATTTATCACAATTATCATAACGTATTGTAATTCCTGTGGCAGTGTTTTCAATTCTAGTATTTGTCGATGAATCATACAGAGAGTGCCGATGGTTTTCGAGGATTTATTCTGTACCAAAATTTGAAATCATGACCGATATACTAGCTTACTTGGAACATCATCTGAACACACCACAAATATTTTCCCAAAAGATTTTATGGATTTTTAGAATCGAACAAACATTTTCAAATATATCATGTGACGTAGTTTTTGTTTCAAGAGGTTGACAGAAGAGAAACTCGTCTTTAAAATCACAATCGTGTATATACATACCATTAACGAATAAATGTGAGCAATTTGCCACGTCAGAGGATTCATCAAGCTGACTACTAATTACTGGGAGCCAAGATTCCCTTTCCTGGATTATCTGAATGAGAATAACTGCCGAGATATCAGCTATTTTTTTGTATTATGTGGGGTTGGTATTGCAAATATAATTTAATATAAACAAAATTAATTCCTCTCCGATCATGACTCAAAAAATATTTTTGGCTGCAGTAAAGAGTAACTCCTTATCTATTGTTTGAGTTTTCATAGCCCTGGCGATTCTGAGGGTCATCAAATAAGATGCTTCAACCTTAACTATGTTTTGATTATTGTTAATGCCACCTACGTCAAACCTGGTTTTCGTGATTCCATCATCTCTCTATCTATAATGTTTCGTGTCCTTGTTCATAAAGTTCAGATACATTTCAACATGACCTTGCACTGTTCTCCTTTTCATATATTCAGCTTATAGAACTTCGCCACAAATTACCCATTCAGATTTTTCAATTCCAGGTTTAACTATTGAATTTAATCCCAGGTGTAAATAATCTTCATAATACATTCTTTTCTTGAGATCGTTGATTTTATATTCGTTTTCATGTGTAATTCTTGATGTTTTCAAATATTGAACTGTTTATACGAGGCCTGCGGTAAAGTGAGAGAAGTATTACTAAATCTCAACAGTTCCATATGTAAATATACCTTTAATAACACGAACCACAAACCTTTTATTTAAAATTTGCTTTAATGACGACGTTTAAAAGTAGAAAATCTCTAATTTATCCAGTAAAACGCAAATATATAAAAAAGTGAAAAGATATACAATGGTCATATTTTTATGAATATCAACCCCTCAATAAATCTATGTATGTGAGAGCCTCAAGTACCCATGATTTGAAATCTCTGATTTAATAAGGCTTGAAACCATGTTTATATTCGTCAGTTAATATACCGAGTATGACGAAGATTTTATATTGTATGATTCCACTTTTTAAAGATTAAATCATATGTATTGGGTTGTAGGGAATAAGAAGATAAAAATATACTTCAGAGTTCAATTTCTAGCTTATAAATTTATACAAATTAGCAAAATTTAATATATTTTAAAGATTTATTGACATTATATCTTATTGGCGAAATCGATTTAATGATATTTTCAAATTCACAGAAAAATTTGTACCGAATTAAAAAAGTTGTAGAGATTTGGCACATTATTTTCAAAACTGCAGGCTTATGGTTGTGTAAGAGATTTCAGAAAATATCATAAAAAATCTAATACCTGTTGTATTTATGATCCTGCGATGTCGTAAAGTTACTCAAAGGCAACTCGTTTAATAGGATGCAGTATTAATGGTTAAATATATTTATGCCGAAACAGTTAAAATGTTTTAAATCAAAATGATTGAGTTGGTTACGATATCTTTATAGCCGAAACAATTAATAAATTTGACTGAGATAACCCAAGGAAACGTTAGTTTAATGATATGTTTTACTCGTTTGAATAAACAAATACGTAAAATTTTAAATTCATTTGACGAATCCGAGGTTGGGAACTCTTGTCTTAAACGATAGAGGATAGAATTGAGGCGATTATTCTACTACGGAATTATTAATATAAAAAAATGTTGTAACACGACAGAAACATTTGGCGACCTTCTATCGACAGATATTTATTAGACAGGTTAGATATAATTATATCATCCAATGCAGGATCAATATACTTTTTTCAAAAGTAAAGAAACCATTAAATTTTAATTATTACCTTAACTATCAAAAAGGAAATGAGTCAATGCAAGAAAATATTAATTTGTATCTGTCAAAAAAATTATTGATCTTAAAGAATAGTTCTCTTGAAAGAAACACTTTGAATTTAAAATCATTTACCAAAACACCTTTCTAAATATGAAAAAGTCAAAAATGTATTAAGAGACTCCGTTATTTTAATCTCGGTTATTAATGAATATTTTATGTGGTTTTTATAAATGATATTCAAAACTTTAAGCTAATTGGACGAAAAGCGTTCTTTATATAATGATATAACAATGAGAAACATCATTCCCAAGTTCGATTATTTGGGTCCAATGTTAATAAAATACTTGTCTAAGTAAATGGTTTTGGCATAATTCAAACTGTTTTAAATAATTCTGGATCTTTCAATGTATAAAGTTCAAGATTCAATATTTTTGTTTTTCTTACACTACCTTTTCGTTTTTCGGCAACTTTCGATTAAATTATTAATAGGTATATTTAAAAATATTCTCTCTTGCTGCATGGCTTCAAATTTCTCTTATAAATTAAATAAAACTTCATATCAATAAATTGAGATAAACTCCTTTGAGAAGCAATTTACAAACATATGAATATTTTCACATGAAATATATACGAAATCGATTTAAATAATCTACACTTTATTAAATTTGAATGCTGTATGTTACGCATTTATAACTGTTTTATATTTTGTCTAAAATATTTTAAATTTTTTTAAGACTAATATTAGATAAATGAAGGGAAATAAAATACGATTTCTTCAAAATATGTGTAATATTTGTTCTGATAAGACGAGTTTACTGGTTCTTGTGTTGTCAAGGATTTCTTGACTGGAAAAAACATCACACAACACATTTACTTTATCATATTCTGTAATTTTATGGCAATTATGACAGGGTAAATAATATTGTTAATAGTTACCTAATTACTCTCAATACAAATAAACAAATAGGAACTATTCCTTTCATAAGGTAAATATAGTGTTTAATAAGTGATCTTGCAACGGTAAAATATGCCAAAGAATCGTTCATATGTTGGATTTTACTCTCAACATATTCATTCACGATCGTTTTGATCACTAAAAGTCAGGAATTACATAACCTTGGATGTAATAAATGCATAAATCTAACATTCCTCTGCTGTGGAATGCTCGCGAATATACTATACCCAATTGTATTCATATTCGATATTGGTATATTCAATCTAATCTGCAGATAATTTTGAAACTATTCACTTAATTTTAGGACTTATATTTATGATCGCAATCGTGGTTTATATGATTATTAATAATTTTACTACCTGCACCTTGTTCCACATTGATGAAATTCGAACACAAACTTGTTTGGTTTTCGGCATAAAATGCATCCTAACTGCCATAAATTTTTGTATTTTATTGTGCCAAACAACAGGTAATCCATCTTTACTTAAACAACCTCTATTTATTACCGAAACAGTCATCTAATTTTTTTGACAATATATTTTGTGTAAATTTAAAAATATTCTTAAAAGTTCTGTATTAAAACGATTTCATTACAGTCAAACGTTATGTAAACAAAATAGATAATTTAGGTTCTATTTTTTTAATTTGATCATATTTTTTTTAGACAATAGCTCTTCTTTAAAGTTATATTTGTGTCAATAAACTTTGATTTCGAATCAAATAACAATATATTCTTGATTTTTATAAGAACAGTTTTTTGAATATACATAATAAAAGCAAAAAATATTTCTGTTCGTAATAATACATAATTACATCAACACATTAAATTCCTTTGATAATGTAACAAATAACCGCAGACAACCCAGTCTTATTTTGACACGCTGGGAGATCTGAATTTTGAACAACTTAAAAATACACAAGATCAAGAATAAATATTGATTGACTTTCGTTATCATTTAAAAATTTTTCTTTTATTGTAAAATAATAGGAAATTTTCAAGTTATTTAGTCCAGAAAAAAAAATTTCAAATTTCTTCGATCAATTTATTACTTTTTGAGCGTGCGTTTCTTTTGAATATTTAATTTATAATGTGAAAGATTTTACGCTGTTTTTATCTTTTCCAAAATGGATTCATATTCTTGGGTCTTTTTATTGTTAAATAGTTTTATTCAGTGTCAAATTCTCTCATTTCGTTTCATCCTCTTATGTATTTTTCCATTTTGAGCATGATAATTTGTATTCTTCTTTTAATAAATTATTAGCGGATAATTATTCCGATAACTGATTATCAGAATAAAAGTGCTAAATCTGAATCAACAACAAATTTATTAACTCTAGACCACTCAAACAACATTTTATTTGAATTAGCACACTGAAGATGAGACAAGGAAATATAAAAACCTCATTAACAATAATTTACTTAGATGTTGAAATAAATTGAGAAGACGCTTTACCCCATATATACGTTTTACCCGATCTTCTGCTTTATTTTAGTTTTTAGAATATAACTGGAAGCACAACATATGTCCTCACGGCGAAATACATATATATATATGTTTATTCAAAAAATTAAGAAAGTTTAAAAATAATGGACTATGTATTATAACAAAATATGGATTTTAATAATCTATCGATTAAATGTCTGAATGAATTTTTGACAAAAGTTTTGATAAAGTGGTTTTTGCTTTCAAAATAAACCCATTTAAATAACCATCTTTCGTAAATGTAACAATGAAATAAATATTTTCAAGTATATCCACTTATAAGGTTGTTTTATTTTTGATTTAACGTTTCGATATCATTAAACAGCTTTCAGTTTTAAATGGAATCAATAAGTTGAATCATTTAAGTTTTTTCATATTTAGATCTATTCCCAGGATACGTAAAACCGATTATTCCCACATTTATTGCGAAATCTTCTTACTTAATGTCATTTTTGTTTGTATATCATTAAAGAAGGTTTTCATAATAATCATTTTTGGCGGAATTGTTTAATTATTTGCATATGTAAGTTCGAAAATCTATCTTTGAAATTTTAGCCTGTATCACAAAGAAGGAACGTTTTTGTCCAAAATTCAAAATCCTATTAAAGTTGGAATATCTATCCCAAATAATATTAAATCTCAGCAATTATAACCAATATGTGGGCTGAGAATTATCCGAAAACGCTTTTTCACATTTTGTATGAAACATTTAAGTCACTTATGGCGTGATTATTGTTTCTCGAAAAAATATTAAAATATTGAATATGCCAAGAATTTCCCACTATCACATGATTAGAGGATTACATTTTTCATAAGGATATTTAGTAAATACGTCACAATATTATTAATCTGAAAAAAGATTCATCTAAAACAATTTGGATAGTTTTTTATTTTTGGAAAGCTTCACAAAAAAGTAGCTGAACAGCATTGTGGAATAATAAAATAAATTTATATTTACGATTCAAGATATTTTTGGATATCTGATGGTTTCTGTGACTAAACTTTGCTGCCATTGATACAATTATTAAAGTGAGAATTATTATGATACTGTCAATCGATTACAGAAATGGTTGTAGAAATTCGAAATGAAGAAGATGTATTTGAGAGTAATCCTTCATTTAGTTTGTAAATATGTGATCGTTCAAATGAAAATCATGAAAAATTAATGCCTGAAGACATAAAATGTTATGTTTAATTGTACTCGTTTTTATGTAATATCATAAATAAATTTGTTTTTGAAAAGTAGAGTGATGTTTTTGATTAGTTTTATGAACAGTAAATACTTTCAGAAACCATTTATTGTTAATATATTATTAAAAGAATTTAATATAAAGGTTGAATTTTAACCATGGAACTTCGAATAGTTTGTTTATAAAGATTAATTAAAGATGCCAGAAAATGGATTTGGCACTATATATTTTATTAATCATTTATAATATTTTATATTCTCAAAATCAAATACATTTAATGAAACAATTTCATTCATTATATCGTATCAATAAATAAGTAATATCGTTCGATTTACACCTTGTATTAAGAAAATATATGGTCGTTTCTCCTTCACTGTGCCAATATTCAATCATTACCTGGAATTAAAAACTTCATTACAAAATGATTTATTAGGATAAGCGTTAATTAACTCAAAAATATAATGTATTCTCCATAGATTTTTAAAATAACTGGTGCTATTCTCTCATTTCTTTTATTCTATCAACAATTTAGCAATTTGTTCATCTTTTGTTGAAATTTATTCGCATTCATATATTAAGGTGTATCTTGATAACGAGGTAATGTTTCAAAATATGTAGACCTTTATCACATGCCTTAAGATATTCGGGTATGTTTTCGAAGCGTGTTTCTTGACGCATGTGCTTATGTTACGTTTCGACACAAATATCAAAGGGCTCAATCAAGGTATGCTCATTTATGAATTAGAACGCCATGAATATACTCGAATTTGAATTAACATTTCAACTGATTTTATTTGATTCTATAAAAATTATTATTTTGAATTTAACTCTATTTATTTTTTTTAAGTATAAATGAAAACAAATTGTGAAGGAATGTTATCTAGCAAGATTTTAGAAACTGATATTTTGTATTGCCTAGTGAAACATTTTTTACAAAAATGAAACTGCAGAGGCAAAAGCAGCATTTTTGAAATAAAAGAATTGATGAAAGTTATGTTAATTAAATGACTTATATTAAGTTGATTTATTTCGATAAATTTGTAAAATATCGAAACCATTCATTCGATCCATATTCTCGAGGCAATATCTTGATTAATCTTAACAATAGAGATTCTTAAATAACATACTCATATCGTTTATTTGTCTAAAATACTATGTATATGAATTAAATATTATCTTTGAGTTACAAATAGTCTACAATTGGAATTAATACAAAATATCTGTTTTATAAACATTAATTTTAGATTGATAGAATTAATAAAATGAAAATAACAACACGTGAAGTGAAAATGCTGTTCAGATGTCTTATTAGATCTGATATATAAGAATACATTGATGTATCGAGAGATGTCTGTATTTCAACGATTCCTTCCTTCTATTTACTGCAATTTTTCTTCATTTATTCTTATTTTTCATAGGATTTTTTACAGAAAATTGTTAATTTATCATTGGCATCATTCCAAATTTCTGGATTTTATTTATGGACCTCAAATTCTATTAAGCCGTTCTTGAGGGAAGCACAACTATGTTATCAAAAAAGTAAAATTATCATTAATTATCGAAAAGAATCTTGATTTTCAATCGACTTATTTTATTATTTATACTTGTAGATGAGTTTTTTGGTCTATAAAATGATTTCGAAGCTTTCTAACAGAAGGCAATATCTACTGTTTAAGGCGTTAATTTGTTTACAAAAATATAAAATTACGTGCCACGAAATATCGTTCTTATTTTAGAGAAACAGAAGTTGAACTTTATAATTATTCAGAGCAAAAACTACAGGAGCTCTAAGATTAAAAAGGAAACATCACTCGATAATAAATTTTAAATCAGTTTAGAAAAAAGATATTAATTTAATTTTCCAATGTTTTATCTTAACTGTTTACACACCCATGTTTATTACCATTAATGGTACGGTTTTACCTGATATGTCAAATTTAAACACAAACTACCAACTCTGCGGGCAACTGAACATTTTTAAAACCTATAAAATATAATTTAGAGGATTCGAACGGATTGATAAGGCTGGCTATGATAAATTAGATTTTAACACGTTTAATTACTAAATGATCAGGCGAATTTGTTCGTGTTAGTATACGATAATCTGGAGAACATTTAATTCTTTGCAATTGACTGAGCACGATGTCTGCCTCTTGAAATGAAAAATATATAACATTTGGTGCTGCATGGCCATGTTTGAAAGCCTCTCTTCTAAAATATAATTCCAAAAACGACAAAATAACAATAGTCCCTAAATAGATGATATTTTTGGAAACTTCCTCAACATATTGAAAATCATAAGTATAGTTTTATCAATTTAATACAGTTACAAATAATCAACGGATTAGAGGATGATATAAAATTTATAAATTCCATTTGATTGGTAGAAAATTTGGCTTAAAATAATCGTTGACATTTACTCTGATCGATAATCAATTTAAGAGAATGTTAATTAAACATTTATTGTGTAAAACCCAAAAATTCTTACTTTGTATAGACATTTGAAAATGTCTAATCACCCAGATGTTAGATATGATCACGCCAGACATAAATCTTTGAAAATAATCGGGTAATTCTAATCGAATATGCAAAAGAATATTTTTGAATTTATGAAGCTATCTAGTGATTGATATGATTCGAGGTTCAGGAAATTAATCGTTTCTCAACATTTCTAATTCTATCGACCTTTTGCCAATTTTTATATAATTGTCAAATTTCTTTTAAATTCAACTGATAAATAATGTTAAACAGCAAATAATGGTTATGTAATGAAATATTAAATAATGTCCACGAAAAGCTATACATTTAATTACTGACCCACTGAATTGCCAAATATTCTATCTTATGATTTAAAATCAGCAGAAAACCCTGTAAAATCACTATTCTAGCTTTAATATAATCACAGTTGTCAATATTTTATTGGATGATACGAATTTCGAAATTGATTGCTTATAGAAGGTTATTAAACATAGAACAATTCAATTTTCACATTACTATTAATTAATAAGTAAAATATATTAAAACCTACAACTCTAGTACGTTTACAGAGGTTACTCGACGTGAATGTGAAAATAAGATAGAGTTGCTACACGCTGCGTGATCTTATGATATTTTTTCAATTTTACTGATTAAATCATTGAATCTAGGAGAAATAATAAATTTATTGAAATAAGATATTTATAAATATTGAGGAAACAATACGGTTGATTATATACGATCATATTTTTGAAATGACATTATTTAATGCATATTAGACTAAATTCAAAACCACTGGTCCTTGTGATAATCATTACTTAATATTTATATATAATGCTTCTAACTTTTGTTTGTACCAAATAAAGATTTCTACTTTGCGATTTTATTGCGTTTACTATATTTTACGTCAATCTTATCTGTACAATAATCATTTTTATGTTCCAAAATCGCCTCTCTTATTTCCACTGATGATGGATTTGACAAATTAGATTATTAATAGAAGATAGAACTCCCTAATCATGAGTTTTAATCTATCAATGAAAAGGGATTCTTCTATTCATGATTTGATGATCATAATTGTTAAAGATAACATAGTATAAAGCAGAGTGATAAAAAAATTATTTCGTTGGTGATTTTGAGAAAAATAAGGTTTAAACAGCGATATATCCACTAAAACTAAGTTATTATATTTCCAATTTTGAAAAATGTAGTCGAAATTTTTAGATATTTCGATTTAGAAACATTCAACTTATGAATATTCATCTTTAATTAAGTATTATAAGATGGTTTATTTTTGAAATTATGCGTAATATTTTGCATATCAAATTTACATCGTTTATGTTACTAATAACCTATTTTGAATTCAAAAAAGCGTGCTCTAAAATGATTCATATAATCATTTAAATTAAGGAAAAAACCTTCAAATATGATAAAATTGGTCTTTAAAAATTAGTATTTATTTCATTTTATATGATGAGAAATACTTCGCTCGCAGTCATCACGTGTGGCTGAAATTTTCTTCAAAGATTCATGTTCTAAGTCATCAATTTTTTGAAGAAGGACAAATATTTATAGGTTATAATGTTGAAAATTTAAATTGATAAGCAGTTATCATTCTCATTTGATATCGTTATTATCAACAAAAATTCTGTTTCACCATTAAATATTATGGTCAACATCACTCATCAAGACATAGAGGTATGCCCCGATTCACTACCTTACCACCTTAAAACTATTCTCATCTACTATAAACTGAGATTCAACCTTAGTTCGGCATAATGCTATTTTTACTATGGAATATTGGTCAATAAAGCACGAAGTCTATGTTAAATTTTTATTTTTTCGATTTTTTCTTCCATTTTTTCAGGTAAAGAATAAATGTTTCACAGCTTTTATTTCAAATATTTACAATTTGAAGATAATGACGATGTCAAGGAAAAGTATAGTGTCATCTGAATAAATCGCTTAAACGAATAAAGGGTCTTGATATCAAAATGAAAATAAGGGACTATGAAACCGGTAATGTTTCCAGAGAAACAGAATTCTGCTTGGAATTAGCAGAATTAACTATTTCAAAGACATTAAAGAATAATAATAGAATTAAATATTCTGTCAAACCATCAAATTAAATTAAAACCATTAAACCTGCGATAAAAAGGGTCCTTCGTGAGATAAAGAATTAGTGGATATATATTTTTTTTAATAGATGGAAATTATATAACTTCAAACCTTTCGATGATTCGTATCAAATAACACGACATCTTTGAAACAATATACACGAATGTGAATAATCTGAAGAATAATTTATAAAACTCGATGATGGTTTTGGTAGATATTAAACCTAAATAATTGGAGAATGATTGGCAAGGCTTCAATGGCTTATGCTAACGGATCACACATTCAATAATTATGAAAGCTAATTTTCGTCGAAAAAAGAACTAAAATGTCCGTTAAGTACAATGAAGTAATAAACGAATTCAGATGTTAGGTTTTTAAAAACCAATTCACGATGTAATTTATAGGAATGTCTTAGCTCAAGCGCAACAGTTTCTTATATACAAAATACCTCTTTCATCTAAATCATCACTCTTAACCCTACCCTCTTCAGTTCAAAATAATAAATTAAACAAATGTTTATTTTAATACCTGTCATGGGCTGTTATGAATAAATTTAAATTCTCCTGTGCGATTATTTTAGTTTTATATACATTATACATTCCAAACACCAGCTCTTTGCTTCACGACAATCGCTGGAAAGAATATCAGATTTCAAGTGAGGATTACCTGAACACAATATTTTATACTAAGTAAGTTTAAATTATTTTATCAATACTTGTTATTAGTTGAAGGAATGTAATTAATTTTAACTAAATTTAGAGAATACATTCAACGTAAATTTCATGTGGTATTTACTCAGTGATCTACAATTTTTCTTAAAAATTTCTTATTATAAATTTTAACTAACCTTTTAATTTTTGTTTGGTACGGGAAATATCTTTCACAATGAATTATGAACCTTTGGTTTTACACGATTCTTTTATTTTAGACCATTAATTTATTAATATTACAATAGGGTGGTTAACGTTTGAACTAGTTATTCTCACTTAATAAATGTATTACATTTCGATGTCTATGCCCAGGAGACGACAATCTTTATTAACTGCAATTTTTAAATCAATTTTACCTGTAAATTCAAAAAATATATCGGTCTGATTTCAATGATCTAGAGATAAAAAGCCATCAACTAATCTAACAAATATCATAAATACAGAATTAAACATTCAGTAAATCATCCATAAATTATATTAATTGCCATTTCTATGGTGGTTTATTTAATTTTTTTATAAATTTAAGACTGAAATTTTAAATGACTAATTAATTATCAAAGAATAAGTCAAACTCAGGCAAAATATTAGTTTAATATGGCCTATGGTTGTATTCAAAAGGAATTACGATTGCGATAATTAGGAGAACGTTTTTGCCAATTCCATCAAAAAATCTAAATGGATATAAATTTTGGATAAAGAGACACAAACCTACACGAGGTATGTCCATTTCTATTGATAAATCATATTTTTGGGATTTGTTTACACTGAATCAAATTCACGCTGTTCATTAATTGAAGGTGAGGATAATCCTAACGGTATTTATGATATTGAATTATTAACAGTAACTTCAACACCATAAAATGTTTGTCTTTTTTAACCGATCAACTCAATTTTTTAAATTAAGTTTAAGATAAACAAACATGAACAGATTTAGGTATAATGATATTGGAGCCCTAAATTTATACATAGTCTTGTTACACATTATTCCACAATCAATGATTATCACGATTTTACAAATGGAATTGATTGATGGTTTCAATTCAAGAATAGCTGATAGGTTTTATCAATTCGGAAATGAATAGTATTAAATGAGATCGGCAATAATTTTGGATCCGTCACGATTACATTAATATGGAATATGTTTCTGATTATCTTGAACAAAAGGAAGAATATGTAATCTCTAATAACAAGCTTTATCATTTTAATAAAGATTCTAAAAAAATTGTTTGATTGAAACTTTTGTCAAAACACGTAGCAAGAGAATCACATTGTATTTAGGTAATTTTAACCAAGCAACTTATTCATGCATCCTATATTAAATTACATTTTATTTCATTTAAACTAGATATATAAAACACTAATTTCTGTATATACATCAAGTTCATGATTATTTGAATCAATCACTATTATCTTCAAATATATTGACACAATGTACATACAGATTGATTCGAGTATTCATTCAAATAACGTTAATCCTAACATATGTATTTAAAAGATTAAAATAGTTGTTCATACACGAATTTAAGCGATTCAAATTCGTTAATAATTCTTACATTCTAAGAACTAAAGTTTTAGAAGTAAAATTCTATATTTTCAATATTTTTATTATTATTTTACACATTCCAACCAGCTATTTAACTCTCTTTTCTAAACTATAAATTTATATATCAGAAATGTACTCATATTGATGGTCTTTATTTAATTCTAATAATTTCTCATTAAATTACCCTCTGTTACACATTCTTGATAGGTCAAAATTTTCAAAATATGTATCGGTTTGTCCTATTTTTAGCAATCTCGGTTTTTAAAATATCATTCACATTATTGTTCAAATATTAATTTTTTTAAATTCTCATTTTAGAGAGTGGTTAATCTAAAAAATTAATACCTATTTACATTTTATTAAAAAAAACATTTTGCATTCTTAATCCACCATCATTATATTACTTTAAAACCATTAAAATATTATGATAGTCATTTAATTGTTGTATCCCACGTCCCACTCAAACTGCAGACTTCAGATGTAATAATTTCAAAATGTATTCCCTTGTATTATTCAAAAATTTACAAATATAATTTTAATCTTATATATCACTCAATATATTAGATTCGATTACTGCTTTAAACTTTATTCGCTAATAAACATAATTTCTAAAATAACTCCATTCCGTGTGTCATTTGTTTTAGTCGTTTTTGTGACTATCTACTTGTTTACCTTTATTTCAGTATATTCCATCTCTACTAAAGCTATAAATTCTTTTAATTTTGATCACTTGAAGGTAAATTCGTTTAAAACTTTTTAAAATTACACGTGAAAACAAAGGTTAAATTGTTGATAATTTTCACAATGCGTACATAGTTACATTAAATTACCATAGATTATCTATCGATTCTTGATTCGCTTTATATGCACAAGTAATTCTAATGATGGTATATGAATAAGATTTACTTTTATCGTCTCCTAGAATTATTAATTACAGGTTTCGGAATGAGCCTCATCATCATCAATTATAGTTCGACCGTATCAATTTAAGTAATCCCTATTTTAAGAAACAGAGACAAAAATTTATTAAAATTATACTTATTAAACAGCTTTTAACGAATTGTTTAAAATAGAAGCCACGTTAAGTATAAAATTGTAAAAAGGAATGATTTAGAGGCAGTAAAAAATGAACATTAAGTGTTTTGTCAAATTTAATACGTGTATTCAAATCGATTCTTGAAAATATAAACAGAAGATTAACATAAAAATTGAATGTAAGAATAAAAAAATCTGCTTTTAATGAATTGGAAAATTCTACATTCGTATTACTAATATTAAAATCTATTTGAACCAAAAGATAAGTATTTGGACCCACCATCTTTTTTGACATCGCAACGTTTGCCTATTAGGCATAATTATACTACCAAATACAGATTAATCACAAGAGATTGAAAGTTACAACCTGTTCGAATCTGTATCACCTATATTAAACATTCAATCAATCAAGTACCATGCTAAACCGGTTCTTTGATTCTAAATATATTTATAAAAAATCTATCCATATTTTTGTATTTTCAACAATTTATGTATTAATTTTCTCATTGA
>JWZT01002253.1:212747-228114 GCA_000827895.1 Thelohanellus kitauei
GGTATAGGCTAGTTTGTGATTAACACCCAGCTTAGATTAATAGTTAGTTTTTCACCATCATGTATAATTATCATGTGCGGCTTATGACGAAACACAGTAATTAGTGTAAATAATGTCTGGAACCTTTAAATTACAAAAGCAACGAATTGTATTTTGTACGATATTTATTTGTGTGGAAAAATATATAATAAAACGCAATCAAATCATCAGACACGTGAAATATGTTTGTCGTGACATTGAAGTGTAATCCTACCTCCTAACTTAATTTAAACAGCATTGTTAATTGTATATCCTTCGTGATTTCGATACTTTATTTCACTAAGTCTTGAAAAAATAGTTAATAAACAGATAAATGTTGTAAGTATGATTAACCTTAACATAACTTGATAATTTAATGAGATAAAAGAAGGTGAATCCCATATTGCATCTAGTAGCATCTATTAACAACCCCGTTTTTATTTAATCTGAAAGGAAAAATAATCCTGATGTTTATTTCTAAACAATATTCCAAATATTTTTGTCTGACATTTATTTGAAGATATCAAGATCAAAATGTGAAAATGTGTGTATTTTACCCCGTTTTATTTTTGACTAGCTACAACCAGCTATTTTAACGTGATATATATCAACGCGGCCTCGATATTGTACAAATTAGAAACATAAGAATAAAATATCATCATCCTTACTTAGTTGTAAATGTTAAACATTCGCGAATATTTATTCAATAACTTCTATTTTACTTGACAGACTTCAGGAGGATTTTCTTCTGTTTGCACTTTTTATTTTCATTGCTATCCATCGATATCCCAAACTGTGAGATGAATCGCTTCCATTAATGTTGCGAAGTGTTGGGACCAGCACAAATCAGATTATTTTTAAATTCTAAAATTAATAGTTGGTTATTCAATATCTTTGGATTTAAATATGTATTGGCGTTTCAAATATTGTTAAATATACTAGTCAGACACGTAAAATTCCACAAATTTTTTCAAGTTTTTGTAAATAAATTTTTACAATGATTTTGCATGTGTTTTGGCCATAGCTCTTCCGAGATTTCTTACATCTACCTACCCAAAGGCTAATTTTAAATATTATGATTAACTTCCATAATCTACCCCCACAAACCTTGAACCATTTAACCATTTTTACTTTTTGTAACTAAATCGCTTTGAAAAATTAACAAGTTTTTTATATTAAATTCACTATTGTTTAGAGCCATGGGCATTATGTAACGAGGCTTCAAAAAAGTTTTCCGTTTAAAAATTTGGTTGTAAATCATTATCTTAAAAACATTTTATTGACGGTTATTTTCGCGAATACATCCCATAAAAAAAACACCTAAATGAGAAGTAGTTGTGTATTCCTCTTTGTATACAGATTGTAAAGTAAATGTTTTTGGAGAGGTCTAATCTTCATTGTATGGGAGAAGTAAATTCCACCAGATCTCTGGTCGTTTCCAAATAAGTCTTTACTTAAATTTAACTGACACGAATTATTGAGTTTAAGAGTCATCATGCAACAAAGCAAGAGAAATTAAGTCGAAATTCGGACACCGAGCAGAAGTCTCAAGGAGGTATTTGTGGAACAAATCTTAAATATATGACAAACGTTAAATCCCAGCACAATTTTAAGAAATTTGAGATTATCAATCATCAACTTCTCTAAATCAGAAAACGACTAAAACCAACGTTTAAGTGCTAATACTAAGTTCGAAGATATCACCTTATTATCAACGAAACTAATAGTATGATTAAACATGCAATAAATCTGCCAATTTACTTTCCCTCTGTTTTTGTGACAACGCTGCGTGGAAAAATCTGATGTGTCATTTTGGTGAAGGGCAATCGAGGAAGTAATTTCCGTATCAAGAATTAAAAATTAAATTGGCCGTCGTGTCTCTACTTGGTATAAAAAATAACACGGCTTGAGCAGTTATAAATATTCTCTATTTACACCTAGTCGTTAAAAGAATTTTTACTGGTGATGTCAGAAAAAGATTCAGAAATTAAACATTAAACAACAACTAAAATAAACCTAGGCCGATAGCTAGGGTAAATAGTTAATATAATCAGTTGTTTCCAGATTTTCTTTGGTCCAACACATGTAATCAGAATTCTAATCAATGTTTTCTGACGATAAATAAAATTCGATGCACATCCAATTTACATGATATTTATTTTAGTTCTGTTTTTTAATAATCGTTTAAGCGCATTCATTAGGTGGAAACCCCGTTCACAGTCTGCAATCGATAATCCGAATTTTCCACATATGCCAAGTAGAATGGACATCAGTTTCATGTATATAACTGTGACAGATCATCTTTTATGTTCTGAGAATGCTTAGAAGTCTGCATAAAAGACTAAAAGCCAATTTCTAATGGTCTCGTTCTCCGCCATCTTTCCTCTAAAATCTCAGCCGTATATAGTCGTCTTCTTTTCTATAGCTATAATATCATCGGTTATGACTTCATAAAAAGCTTCATTTGGACCTTACTTAAATTTTCCATAAGCAAATATTGGAAATCATCATATTGTTTAAGGATCATTAGAGCAAGAATCTCTGTGAAGTTATGTTTAACTCATGAATATTTAATATTTGTTCGAACTGTCTTTGCGATTTTAAATATGTGAATCGTTTGCGAAAGAAAAATGACAAAACGCTGACCAATCCATCAATTTATCATCTGAAAATCTGTTCTCGAAGGTGATTACACAGCAACTCAACAATCCTAATGATTGTCATTCTATCGATATCATCATCAATTACTTCTTTCTCTTCATCACTCCAATGAACTGTTTGTCAAAGATACCGCGGTCTAATTTGGCATACACTAGCTTATACGAAAAGGAGCCCTTCCAATGTTAAAACAATAAATCGTACCATGTATTTGTGCACTGATGCCAGCTCTCCTAAATATCATTAATCGCTGTTGAAGCAACCTAAAATTGCGGATTTGAGTCTCTTCGAGCAGTATTTACTAATTGGATCATTGCACATGTTTAACTGTCCAGTGAAACAGTTAATCCGAGTTTTGTCATTTGGTACCAACTAGATAACTTCTAAATGACTAGAAAACTATCTCACTCCATGCAAACACGAGATGCAGCTGCACCACTTTCTGACACATTAAACAATTTTGAAATTTTTCATTATTAACTGACGATCTGTGAACAGTGTATAAACATTTCAAAGTAACGTTAAATTTTGATAATGAAAGGAACTTGTTTTCAAACATTTTAAACACCTGTTATCTCAGCAAGAAAAGCAAATCAGTACACAAAGATTATGTATCTCGCGTCACAGAATCATTGCCACGCATATTCTTTCTGGTTACACGACAATACGTAGAATTTCTAAAATTTTAATTATTGTAATATTTAATTTAGATTTCTGCTATAAAATACAATATTCTACTTACCTTTTCATAACTTTATAGGTTTTTTATAATATTTTAAAAACATCACAACATTTATATCTGGAAAAACTATGACAATTCAGATTGGATAATATAAATAATGAAGTACAGTAGATTTTTATACTATGAGAGATATTCCGTAGATATCGTTCTCTGTTCTCTCTTCTATACGCGTTCACTATATTAGGGAGCCCTGAATTGTGATCTTTATATCTATTGGTTTCTACTGAAATAACCATTCTACCTAGCAATTGGGTTATTTTAACTTCATCAAGGTTATGGCTTGATTTTAATAAATATAATAATTTAAAAACATCGGGATGATGACATTTGATATATCTGGCCAATCCATTATGCCACTCGCCCACCGAATTGTTAATTCTACCACTGTTGTGAATAGTGGCATCATAACAGTTCCACAAAGAGTAGAAAAATAAAGGTGCCTTCTGATGTTTGATTGCTCAATTTGGACGATGTATAATCTTCAAAATACTCGATCAGATAATTTAAAATTTTAGCATCATAAATTAAGAAATTAACACAATATAGTTTCTCAAAAACGAAACACACATCTGGGATTGACATGAAACATATAGACAATATTATTTTATCCATTATCACAAACTCCTCCATCTTCATTATATCTACTTAACGTTGCTGGATTATGGTGAATATTACGCCAAAATAATTTGCTAATATGATAGAAACACACTTTAAGTATGGTATAAGGGAAAACGCGTCTGAAGGCAGTAGGTTAACTTATTTCCAAATCGAGCATAACATTAGCAATAATTAAGGCGAAAGATCAGGTTTTAGTCTGCATATTGAGGTAAAAAGCGAGATGCATCTGTATTTAGACTTGACAGGTAATAATCCATAAATTTTAGGGATCAGATTGTTTTTTATTTGACAATGTACCGTAAAGAGTTGATAAAACAACAAATACGAAGTTTTGATACTTAGCAAAACGCCAATAAGTAAACCCAGACCATGTCTTATGTGTTAAATTAAATATTGATATCATAGTTTAAATTTGAAGGAACATTTTCAAAATTTTAATAAATTATTCATCCAATTCTATGTGTTGACATTCTGTATTTGATTTTCTGTATTGTCATGAAATCATTCTTTCTTAGTATGTCCAATTTAAACATTAACATCTTTTGATGAAAAGGTCATTTTCACAAAATAATTACTTCATTGTTGCCACAATTAACGCTATCCCATAATCACAACTTAAAATGCCACCGAATCTTGTTTTTAAATAATTTTTGTCTCAGGCTGATACTTGAGATATACAATGACTATTTCCTGGAAATATATGTCATACTCTATCATTTATCAAAGTATGGAATGAAGAGGTTCTAAAATCACTCACAAATTCAGTTATTTAATCAAGGTTTATGAACGCCACAAATTCAAATGATCAGGTAATACTTGGTCAACATACTCAAATTTTGACATATTTTGTAACACGTTCATGGATATATTGAACAGAAAGAATCGAAGAATTCAGTTGATATCCAAAATAATATTACCAACCAGCACTTTTATTTAATCTTAATTTTGTCATATTCGTTCATTCAGCTTGAATCTAACTCTAAAATTTACAATAATTTTTCTCCAATGTTCTCATAATTCAACCATATTTCTGATTTCGCAGCTTTATAACTGATTCAATTATACTATATGACTTAGATGCCCTTTAAGTTATTCAATTTCTATTTATCAAATTTCCTGGATTTGCCGAAATATCCATGATCTATAGCGTTGAGGCAAATTTTTCAAAAAACAGCACCGGCGTCTGTGCTTAAGAAAATGTCATAAAGTTTCCCTTTTGCATTTTAGATGAAGATGGTATATTAGTTTCGATCAGTTCTGAAAGTAAATCTTGTTTGAATCTAGAGACAATTTTATTTTTCCAGGAGGTATTAATTTCCTTCCATCTATATTTTTGATATTATTCTGTCGATGAGTTAATATGTAATCCTTGATAAAATAGGCTGTCACATACTTACCTGAAAAAGGGTTAAAATCTTAACCCTGGCCATGCATTCATAATTCTGATTGTATATTCCTAAATACTGACATTCTGATCATTATAACTTTCGTTTGGTGTTTGTAATAATCTGTTTCACTCTATTACTAAATTGAGAAAGCTGTAATACATATACAGTGTAACCAGAAAGAATTTCTACATTTTTTTGAATAAAATCTGTGTTTTTTGATAAAAATCTCTGAAACTTTACATAAACTAGATACACGAAAATTTGTTTTTTACATTGGAAAACGAATTAAAATGTGCAAAATTGGTGGAGTAATTACAGGTTGTAAATGGAGATTTTCTAGATTTGACAGAATTTCTCTGGTTTTTTTCAGATCATATACGACACACATCATAAGATTATTTCATAAATAAAAAATTAGCGTTTGTTGATACAGCAGTGTCAAATTGAAGAAAACTTTGGAATCACGTGTATGCGTGCTTAAAAAACACTCCATTTTTCAACAGGTCAAAGACATTTTAACTATTTTCACATTAAAAATTCTAAATTGAAATATGAAAACTACAAATATAAAATATTTCAGATAATCTGGAAACAAATTGATTCTATATGGGATCCTTTAACTGCCATTATGTGTCTAAGACACACTGAGAATTTTGAAACGACACTATCTATCATTTCTGAATTGATTTAGGAAAATTATTTAATAAAATCCAAGAAATCTTTCTTAGATTTTAGGGTTGCATTAGTAAATTCCACCTTTCACATAGCTCCACTGAAAGAAATCACATAAGTTAAGATCCATTGAATAAGGCGGCCGGTCATGTCGTATCAAATTTTTTGTTATTGTCTAACGCAATTACTTTTTTGAGAAAATACTCTTCTGTAAAATCAAACACTCGGCTCGTCCTGTGAGGACTAGCACCATCTTGCATAAAAACATTCAATTTTTAAGTCATTTTTCTTCGATTCGTTATATGAACTCCATCTGTTAGATTTAGATGTATTTTCCGTCGTAACGGTTCCTTAAATTAAAATATCTCCAATCAAAGAGTCGGTAACAAACATTTATTTTGCAAGACAACGAATTCGCAGGACATCGAGTTCGAAATCACCTTTTTCATTCTGTATGAACGCGAAAGCTCAATTTTTGGCTTAATGTTTAATTATATCTTGTATTATAATAACTAATTTTTACTTAATATAAATAGCAGCAAAATGTATTTGGTTTAGCATCATTGTTCAAAGATTCCTGATCATGTAAAATAAATTCAATTAACTTTTATCATATGTAGTTTGAGAATTCCTTTGAAGTCATTAATTAACAGAAAATACGTTGATAGTTAATAAGAGCCCTCGTCAGCAAATTTTCGAGCATTCGAATTAACTTTTTAATATTTATATAAATGAGGATTACAAGAGATCCAAATCCAAGTAATGAGACAAGAAACTCAATCCCTGTCATTATTTGTAGGCTGTGGGAAATACCAAACAGTTTCTTCAAAACCCGTAAACTAATTAAATTCTAATTAAATAATCGCACAGATTTTTCTTAAATTTAGAGAGTATTTGGTGTGTATACAGTTCTTTGTGTTTGGGCTTTAATATATTTGTGTGATCTAGGTTTGAACTGCCGGCAGACTAAATTCGGCTACTGATAAAATAGATTATGCTTCTGCCAGGGCTTCATCCATTCTTTTAATTGTGTTTAATTATTCACTATTCGTTTTAATTTATTTTATCTTCATGGTGCCCAAGACAAACATCTACATTTTCTACTTGAGTGAATGTTATTTCGAATGATTTTGAAATCAGACATTTTAAAATTCACACAAGAATAACAGTCACTGGAATGTGGAAAGCTAGTTAAATTTACTATATTTACAATAATTATTTAGCAACGACGCTAAATCAATACAAATGGCTACTATAGGAATATGGTAAAAATCAGGTATTCTCATAAAAAATTTAATTAAACATTATTCAGGCCAAAAATTGAGATTTCAAGTTTAAAAAAAACATGAAAAAAGGCCATTGCGAACTCGATGTACTGCGAAGTAAAGCCTCTGCGAAAATAATTATGGAATCCAAGCACTCATTGCATAACCGAGCCCATACAGTTACTTTTATTGGATGTAAACTTCTTGCCATGGCTACATTTTGTGATTCAGAGCCGTATATTCTCCAATTCTTTTTATTGACATATCCATCAGTGTAAAAATGGGCTTCGTCTGCAAAAAATTTTACTTATATGGATATGGCGATTAGTTAATCTTTCATTCATATTGATAGAAAATATTAATCGGTATTTTTTGCAATATCAGCCAGAGTTTGGTGCATTTGAATTTTTTAAAGATATAAATTTATCTCAGCAAGAACTATCTGTCGAAGACATTATTTTATAATATTCCGTTTTTGGGATGATTTCCTTATCGACATCGTGGAACATCCTTTGTATTATTCACAAACTTTTTTATATTTCAAAATTCTTCACTGTCACAGGCCTTTCCATTCGTCTAAACTTGTCAGCTTGAATATAATCAAGGAAATGGAATTTTAAAATTATTCTGTTAACAGTGGTTCGGGCAGGTGCCTCTCTTTTGTAATTATTTTTTAACAATCTTCTCGCGCTTTCTATCGTTTTGCTATGTAAAAAACAATAAACTATTAGAATTGTTTCTTTTTTATTTATTTTCGACATTTAATTTCAAAAGACCCACCTAAGAGTGATCCAATTTCCAGTTTCTTCAATTTGCCACTGCGGCGTAAACAAACTCTCAATTTTTTTCAATAAATATTCTTATTAGGTGAATTACATTTGATCTGAAAAAACAATCAGAACAACATTGTCAAAGCTACAACATTTCCAATTATAATCGTATTTACACCGCCAATTTTTCACATTTCAACTCGTTTTTCAATTTATAAAAATTACCCATGTATCAAGTTAATTCTTTTATAGTTTTAGAGAATTTTATCAAAAAAACAAATTTTATTCAAAAAACAAAATGTAGCGCGTTTTTCTTGTCACCCTGTACATTGGCAGGCGAAAAAATTTATTACAAAATTATGTAAATATATTCTTTACTGGATCTGATAATTTTTTTAAATTATGAGACCTAAATTCATTTAATTAGCATATCTGAACAAAAATCAATGTGCAGACTAAAATTCGCTAAAATCTAGAAATATAGTAGCCATATACTTCACTTAATCACTTGAGAACGTTTTAGTATTTTTTAATTTCATTACTTAGTTCATTAAAACTATTTTCCAATTTAATGTAAACGTCACAATCACATCTAAAAAATTTTAAAAAGGTATATTACAACTTCTAAATGTCTAAATATTAAAAGAAAAGAACAAATATTTTTACCTAAAATAACAAATACAAACAAAGTCATTTTTTGTACTTTTTTACAAATCGATCATGGGCTAACCATGGAAAATTAAAAGATTTTTGTATCTCAATATTATGGTCTAAATAAAATATACTTACAATAGCTTCAACTGGTTGTTGGTGAATAACGAGTTGATTCAATAGGTTCTGTTTAAGAAGCAACAGCAAATTTTCAAGATTCTTTCGGTTTCACCACAGGCTGCACTTATGCATGGAGGTGCTAAATTTCGTTCGTGACCGTGCACTGGCGCAGCTTAAAGTGAACATAGTTTAGAACCTATTATTTGAGTTTGAATTTTAGAGGAGCCATACATTTTATAATAAAAATCTATATATGGTGGTGTTTGAATGAATTTATTAACGGGGATAATTCCGTATCAACAGCAGCTACATAAAGCAACTATTTTACTTCAAATCTCAGGGTTCCTGGTTTCCCTAAAGTTGCACATTCAGACCATCAGTTTCAAAAGTAGAATAAAATTTAGTATACAAAACAGGAAACCCCTTATCTACAACGGCATCTTGTTTGATACTAAGGTCTTTCATTAAAAAATAAGAGAAGTTACGATCCGACATAGGAAGAAAGTCTATTAAAATGAACGTCTCTATGAGTCTTGGTGGACAGCATGTTACCTGTCGGTCGTAGTTTGCCCTCATTTGGTCGAGATAGCATCTTAAATTCCTCACTTGGCATACATGAAAATGTTCACGATAGAATGTGTTATAGATGCTTTCACAGTACTTCAATATTCTGTTATTGTCAAAGCGATTCCTAAATATCGTTCATTAATTATTCTAAAACTACTACAATAGAGGTGTTTAGAGCTTCACTTTATAATACTATCAGAAATTAGTTTTGTTGTTGTTTAACGCACGGAGCATCTATATGTGCCTTTTTTACAAGTCCGAAATCATGAGTATTTCTGAAGACCACTTGAACGATTAGGGTTTGAGCCTCTCAGAAGTTTCGTAGAGAGGAAACATGCTTTGGATTAAATTTTTAATTAACTACAATAGACGCTTACCATTCCATTAGATTACACAAAATATTAAATATTACAAGGTATGGGGAAGTGTTTGATGACGTCGACGTTATCCGATTTTTGGATACTCCCTTGGATAATTTAGAATGTTCTACAATATTAAATAAAACATTATTCAGAAATGCATTTTTTTATTTTTATAACGAGACTAAATTTCTGTAAACGCTCTAACACCAACTTAAAAGGGGTTTTATAATTAATCTTGTATCTGCTGAAGGCAAGAATGTTGTATGAGTATGAAAACGACAAAATGAGGGCATTGTCCCATGGTTTTCTTCAGCCTCAGAAACGTTCACTCTCCATTTCTGATTCCGGAGCGGGCATCTGTATTAATTATAGTAGGCTGGTAGCTATTATTCTTGCAGTTTTTGAAATATTTTCTTAGCCGGAATCTGGTGCTAGCTATTATGATAATTGACTTTGGAGGATGGGATGCATTTAAAGATCACATGAATATCCAATATGCTCTGAACGGTGTAACACTCTGACAGGGTTGAATCGTTCAAGAGCTGTAATCTCAAACTTGTATCCATTTATCCGAATGATAAAAATACCACGTGGAAAAGAGATGCACAGGATATTTCTAGTGTCTGATAACTCTAATCTCTAACATATTTGAAATCTTGATTTTCACGATGCATGTTTTCATGAGTGAAGTCGTGATCTTACATTTAGTAGAGGGATTTTATTGTAATGCGGGGTTTTCAAATCATCTTTTTATTTCAATCTGACAAAATGAGGTAAACCATGGTCTAGAATTCTTCTGCTAGACTGTTTAAGCGATTTTAATATCAACGCTTGCCAAATGATATTTTCATGATTGATGGAAAATGTTTCGAGTTTGCAGGTCAACGAGGAGTTTATTTTCGAGAAAATAATCTCCTTATTTGTGGTTTAAAGAACTCTACTGAGGTTAATATCAACATAAAATGCCGTAAATTAAAATCGAGAGAAATTTTACATGGTTATTCAATGTTCCATTCAGGTTTTGTTTGTAAGTTTACATTAAAAATGATAATTTAAATCGCGTAAATTTCGAGTCTAAACACTACACTTTTTACTGCCATATTCAAATAAATTTTACCGTTTCAAGAAGGTATTATTTATGGTTAAATCCCTGTACCACACTCTTCATCCATGAAAATAGGCTCCTGAGGCACAACAATATGTTTCACAATTATAACGTCTCACAATTAAGATGAGTCTTAAAATATTTATAAATTTACTTTCAAATATGAGAATTTTATGGATGTGACTAACCTGAGAGCAATTTTAACTAGAGATGGAACAATATTCCCATTTTCTACACCATTTCCAGAACCAATGTACCTATTGCTCATTTAGAAGGCCTATTATTTTAAAGTTTAAAAAATATTTCAAAAAAGGGGAATTTGGCTTAAAATTATTATAATAACATTAAATGAATTAAAAATTTTCTCTTGGCAAAGCTTAGGAAGCAAAGTGTGTAGATTTTCGAATCTATCCAGTTCAGCTTGTTGCGATATTTGCCTTGAAGCTGCAGCAATACTTGATTGCGATGCGTTTGAATCATAAATAATCATATTTGACTTTATCACCATCTTCCATTTCCAATAAAAGCAGCTCGATTAAATTGCGCCTTAAAGAACATAGTACCAACAAACTCTTTCGTGATCTTTTGATCATATTACTGTGTAGGTCCAATTTGCCCCGTGAAAATCCATTTTATCAACACAAAATAAGTTGATTTTTTTGTTATTTACATTCGATGTTTAGGATGAGAATGGAATAAGAACGAAGGGCAAATCCTCTGGCATGTTAGCGCTGTAACATTTATACAAAAAAATTGGACTGTTTCAGCAAGAAATTCTCCATTTGTCAAATAACTTTCATTACGTGTTTGTAATGGCTAATATTCTATTCCATCAGTCAAGACAAATCCGTCGTGTAATAGAATCAAGACGTAAGTAAATAGTATTTTGGTACCCTATTCTCAACAGCTGAATCGAATAGAGCTGGTTTTTTTCCAAAAAGGAAGATGATTACAAAGTCTTGTTTGGTTTTTATCATGCCAGGTTTTTGCCATAATCTGTTTCTACAAAGTAAAGGCAAATATCGCAAAATATTTACGATAGATGGATCCGAGAATCAACAACTCTTGCTTCCCAAGTTACAAAGAGAAGACTTTTAATTCATTTATGTTATTAGAATAATTTCTGAAGCCTAATGCTTCTTTTTTGAAATCATTTTTTAATTTAAAATAATTTTGCTTTTAAGTGTGCACTGAAGTACGCGCAACAAAAAAAGTGGCCACGGCCTAAAAAGCGGCCTTCGGAATGAGCCAATAGGTATATTTTCAAGGGGAATGGTGTAAGTAAAAATTTTTCATAAAAAAAATTGTTTTATTTTCTCAAATAATTTAAGCCATATTTCTTAAAGGTTGATTTATAAATAAATTTTAATTTCGTTTTGCATATGAATAGACCTATAATATCTCATTGATCCAAAATAAAAGATAATATCAAAGTAGGGTTCAAGTACACTCGTAAAAACACCTTATATCAATTGTTATTAGTCACTTTGACTTTCAATAAAATCTTTCAGTCACAAAATAACATTATTTATGCTGTAATTACAGTTATGATATGCTATAAACACATCAAAAACTTAAATTGACAATTATTTTGTGCCGAATGTGAATGTTAGTGGTTTAGTCTAATGTTAATATTCAGTTTAAAATTAGAAAGGCATCAGAAATATAACGGCTAGTGGAAAACTGTAAGGTTGTGTCTTGTTAATCTGTGTATAGAAAGAAACCAGTTCTTATTTACCCAATTAGACCCCAAAAAATGCTTATTTATATGAATTCTTACTATGAAGACAAAATCACATTTTAAGATTGTCATTATTTTTCACGAAAGGAACCCGTAGACAACATCTGAACCAGTCCTGACACAATTTTAAGTCTAGACATGTAATTATGTGTACGAATAGTGAAGGTTAACAACCAATTTTATTGTTCAGATCAATGAAAACAGAAATGTGGATGCCAGAAAACGAAAGAATAAATTTATCTGGATTTGTAATGTTTTAACAATATTTACTGTTAACTGTTGAAAATATGTGGTTAAACAAGGAAAATTATAGGGTCTGTTTTTATTTTCATAAGAGAGGGAAGGTGGCCGATGAAGAAACTCCACACATATCTTCCCCAAGTATCATTCTGAAGTATCCATTTTCACCCCAATTGGTTCCCCAGCTAGGCTTATTTATGTAATCACCTGTTCTTAACGATGTAATGAGGCTTTCCTTCTAGACTGTATCCAACTGCCAGAATAGCATGGTTGAGAAATTCTTTGCTGCATTTTGTTGTGTTGAGGATTCCAGAAGAATAAAACATGAATTCGCGAAAGTTTACATCCATGGCAACCGCCACTGGACCTTTAAATGACAACGACCGTATTAATTGTTTTTCATCTCCGACAGGAATTTCAACAAAGGATTTAACTCGATAGTCAAACACTGGGGATTTAAATCGGCATGTATCTTTCTCGTTTATAAGTAAAGAATACTTTGCCAATATATGGGTAGAAACTCTGATTCAGTAATCCATTAGACATCGCAAACCTGAATACGTTTACAGGCCAACCACCACTGCATCCATAATTATCATAACGTTGTGAGCAATCAACTATCTCTTGTTCGCTTAAAAGAGGAAGAGATGCCTCCTGAATTGCATAATGAGACTCGATAGCTCCGATCTAGCATGTTAAGGATAATAATACTCCGCTAAAGGCATAACAGGATCCACAATCAAGCTGGTTTTTAATAGGCGAGACCACTCCGTACGTTCGCCAATCGATAGATTTTCTCACTGGCAAATCACCAATGTTTCCTATAGTTTGAGATTTCGTAATTTTGGTTCTTTTCATCACATTATTCATCAAGATTTCATCTGGTCTCTAAAATTAGATATACTAAATACCAAATGGCCGAATTTATTCATTTTGAGTTTCAATTCAGTGTTGTGTGCATTGTGTTCATTGATAAACTTGCTATTTTCGATGAATATTTCCTTTCTATCATGATCTTCTTCCTCATTGAATGCTAATCCGTACGTAGATTTGTGATCTTTCCATGTTATATCTAAATCGAGTTGTTGAAATTCATCTTGTTGGGAAATATACGAAAGGACCAGGATTAGTAATATCTCCATAAATTTTTGGGTATTACGTCAATGTCAAAGGAAACAATTGTCCCGATACGCCAATGTCTGAAAAAACCATTGTCATGACTCGCAATTGTAAAGACAAACATATTTCGTGAAATCTGATAATTTGACAACATTTTATTATAAATTTGAACAATAATAAATATCCTACACAATATAATTGGTGTCTTTTCAATTTAAATATTCTAGACGTTATTTACATCATTACAGGGTTTTCATCATAAATCGCACATTCAATATATACATATAATTTTTAATAGAATGACAAGATATTATTTCGGCCTTTTCATCAAGCACGCATGCCTCTTTCAGGTTTCGCAGAATTTGAAGAAAAATGACAAATAAGCACGTATTTTACGAATTTCGTGAATTCATTAGGGCAATTAATGCAGCGTTTTATCAGGGGACACCGAGGGATCTCATCAATTACTTCCATCAAACCAACGCATATATTGACCAATTCCTGAATAATTAGGTTATAGAAGTTTAAGTTAAGCCTGGTTTGGTTTATTTACATTTAAATAAAAATTTAAGGCTCAATTTTAATTTTCCGATATTTCCACACGACACTTTTCTTAAAGTGTAAGTTTTATTTTTAGTGAATATGTAAGGGTGGACAAACTGGCAGATGTTAGTGAAGGTGCTGACTTGTACGATTACGCTACTGCATTAAATTCTAAATGTCACCAACTCGGTTAGCCTAACCTAGGTTGTGGGGGTGAAACCCTGTGGTGGGGTTTAAGGAGCCCGTTGAGCAGAACCTCAAAAGGAATATGCAGTCATGACATCAGATTCCGGTCGGACGAGGAATCCTCTCAAGTAGGAAAGGGGAGCAGATTTTAGAAGATATATTAAAAACACGACATTTGAAAGGTTTGACATGTGATTCAAAATCTACCCCAAAAGTTTTTTATTATATTTTCTGGTAATGATTTTTCATGTTTTTGGGCCTTTTTTTATTGATTTTAACCAATGTGTACATTATTTAATTGTGGAAAGAGTCATTTTTGATCTTGATCCATCATGTATAATTATGCCTCCCGCATTTGCAAAGGTTAGGTTAAGTGCCTAGGCAATAACCATGAATCCTGAGCCTGCTGGTAGTCAATCTCCGTCTGGAGGTAGGTCCTAGCATGACATACACATGCAACCACCGCCCTTAGAGGTGAGTAGTTTTTCGACTCCTCGTTCGACGCGCCCTCTCCAAAGTTGAAGGAGTCTCTGGAGAACGAGCGAATGAATTCGCTCCCTCTCGTGAGGATCAAGAGTCGGAACTTGGAACCTCTCGCAGAG